>QPMI01000341.1:0-42738 GCA_004431415.1 Cyanophora paradoxa | reverse complement strand
GCCTGCAGGCGGCGCAGCGAAGCTTCGCGGCCGCCTACGCCGCCCTCGCGCGGCACCTCCGCGCCTCTTCCGGTGCGGCCGCGCCGCCGGCACCGCCGCCTGCGCGGTCGGTGAGCGGGGTGGCGGGGCGGGCAGGGCGGACGCGGCAGCAGGAGGGGACGGCGGCGCAGCAGGTGCGGCTGGTGGAGGAGGTGGCGTGGCGCGAGTACGTGCGCGCCGACAGCGGCCTCGACCGCCACGCCCACCTCTTCCGCCGCCTCTCCCGCGCCCTCGCCGCCGCCCGCGCCCGCCGCGCCGCCGCCGAGGCCGCCGCCCTCTCCGCCTGGGCCCTCTTCCCCGCCCCGCCCCCTGCTCGCCCCTCCGAGCTGGAGAGCCGGGCGGGCACCCCCGGGGGCGCCCTCGCCGGGCCCGAGCCCGACGAGTGGGAGCCGCTGGAGCCCGAGGCGGCGGCCCCGGGCGCCGGCATCCCGGTCGACGTCCCGCCCGGCGCCCTTCCCTGCCCCTTCGCCGAGCACGCCACCGCTTACGCCGCCGCCGCCGCGACGGCGACCGCCGCCGGTAGCGAGCCGGCGGCGGCGGCGCGCTGGGCGCTGCTGGCGGAGGCGAGCGGGGCGCGCGCCGCGCACCGGGCGGCGTGGCGGTCGCAGCGGCGGCTGCGGGCGGCGCTGGACGCGTCGATCGCGCGCTTCACGCGGGCCGCCGAGGCGCGCAAGCCGCTCCTCTCCGCCAGCGACTGGCTCCTTGGGCGGCCGGTGCCCGCCGCGGGGCCGCCCCCGCGGAGCTGGCGGCGCGCCTGTCGGGCCTCGTGGCGTGCACCGCAGCGCTCAGGCTGGCCGCCCGCGCCTGCGCCGCCGAGCTCGCGCGCACCCGCCTGCTCTGCTCCCTCCTCGCCGGCGCGACCCCCGCCGCCGCCGCCGCCGCCGCCGAGCTCGCCCGCTCAGCCCGCGCCGCCGCCGTCGCCCTCGAGCGGCTTCCTGGCGCCCTCTGAGCCGGCTTTTTCTTTCATCAACTTTCTCCTGTCTCATTTCTTCATTATAATGAGCTTTCTTTCGTCTCTCTCAACTATCCTGTTCCTGTGTGTACACTACGATGTAGCAGCCGGTAGAGTGCTGTAGATACGCAGGCCCCGTGTACAGCGCGAGGGGCGTCGCCCGTGTACAGCCGCCGAGCAGGCGCCCGACAGATCGGCGGCGCCACCGCCGCCCCGTCTGCCCGCCCCGTGTACTTATCGATGCCGCAGTCGCCCCCTGTCACGTGGCCGTCGTCTGCGGGGGCGGGGAATGCCGGGGGCCGGCGGTTGGCCGCGAAACGGGTCGAGGCCCAGTGGCGGGGCGGGGCGGGGCGGGGCGTGGCGGGGAGGGCCCGAGGGGCACCGGGGGGTGGGCGACGCCGGACTCGAGGAGGAGCTCGCCGTTGTCGGCCGCCTCGCCCCCGAGCTTGGGCTCCAGGGGGTACCACGCGCTGCGCGGCCCCGCGGCGAGCAGCAGGTCCACGTCCACCACGAGCCGCGCGAACTCTTCGTCCGCCAGCAGCGTCTTCTCCTGCGCCCCCGCCCCGCCCCGCCCTCAGCCCGCCCGCGCCCCCGCCGGCCCTCCCCCACCGGACCGCGGCAGCGGCGCGGGGCGCGCCTTGAGCTTCAGGACGAGGAGGCAGCCGCGGCCGGCCGTCACGACGTCGTACGGCCAGCTGAAGACGTGCCCTGCCAGCGCTCTCAGAGCGGCCCCCGACTGCAGGGCGGGGACCGGGCGCGCCACCGAAGGACGCTGCCCTGCGCCGCGTCAGAACCTGGGCCTCCCCAGCACGCGCCCCGAGCCCAGCGCGAGCCCACCGCACCCGCTGGAAACTTTGACGTAAGGAGAGCTGTCCAGCTTCTGCGATGCACCGGGTCAGCTTCACGTCTGTGCGGCCGCGCCGGGCTGCTCGGCGGCCCTGGCTAGCGCTCACCGAGGGCTTAATGACCTGCGGGAAGAGTGAGGCGTTGGCGAGGCTTGAGAGTCTGGGAAGTATGCACGTCTTCCGCGTTCAGCATGTGGCTGCCGCGGCGGCCCCGCTGATCCGTGTGCGCCGTCTTCTTAACCAGCCTCACATTTATGTACGCTTGCGGCGATGTCAATATGTGCTTGCTGAGTTTCAGACCCTTCGCCTCGAGGACTGCTCGATGTTACGTTCGGAATTCGAGAGTGCCGTTTCAGCCGGTCAGCTATCATGAATCGCCATAGATCGAGGCGCGCGAACCTTTCACGAAGAAAGCATGCTGATCCCCCATAGTCTGCCAGGCCACCTGGCCCGCGGTTCCGTGTGAAGCACTTCAATGCGTCGGATGGCTGGCGGGCCAGATGCTACGATATTGGAGCGCAGTGCAAGTTGCTAATGTCGCGGGCAATCGCAAGTCCGAGTCTGGCGCCGGCGAGAGCTTGCGACAAGTCCGCCCAGGACGGGTAGTGAATTATTGGCATTGAAGTCAAGCGCGCGCGCGCCGCGGCCACGCATCGCGTGTTTCGTCAAAATGCACTCAACGCAACGTATGCTATTACTGATCCTTTCCACTAGCAAAGCCAAGCGCGCCGAACTCTATCATTGCCGCCGGGCGCCTGCGGCGGCCGGGGCGGAGGCAGGGGCAGCTGGCCGCGGGGTTGCAGGCTTGGGCGCAGCCGCGGGGCCGGGGGCCGGGGCCGGAGCAGGGGCCCTGGGCGGCGGGGCGGCTGGCCTGGGTGCCGCGGGAGCAGGTGCGGCGGGTCGAGGGGCCGGAGGCCGCGGCGCGGCGGCGGCGGGGGCCCGGGCCGAGGTGCCGCGGGGGCTGGAGCGGGGCGTGCCGGTGCTGCGGCGGGCGGGCGAGGCGCAGCGGCCGAGGGCGCGGCGGGCCGCGGCGCGGGCGGCCTTGGCGGGGCGGCCTGGCCCGGGGCAGGCGGGCGGGGGCTCCCACGGGGGCTTCCCTGGCGTGCTGACGGGCCGCTGCGCAGCGGCCGGGGCTGGGGCGGCGGCGGCGGCCGGGGTCGAGGAGGCGCCGCGGCGGGGGCGTCGCTGGCTTGGAAGGGGCGGGAGCGGCCGGGGCAGCGGGCCGCGGGGCAGCGGGGGCGGCTGGGGCAGCGGCCGGGGCAGGAGCGGGGCCGGCGGCGGGGCGGGGCGGGGCGGGGGCGGGGCGGGCGCCGGAGGAGCGGCAGGAGGGGCGGTGGCTTGTCGGCGACCGAGGCCGGGATGCGGGCGGGGTGGGGGCGGCGTCTCGATCTTGGGATGGGCGCCGGCGGCGGCGGCGGCGGCACGGGCGTTCGGGAGAGCGGGGCCTGGCCGGCCGGGGCGGTGCCGGCTGCCCCAGGGCGGGCTTGGGCCGGGCGGGGCCCGGGCCCGGGCGGGGCGGGGCCCGGCGGAGCACCGGGGCGGGCGCCGGAGGGGACCTGGTAGGTGAAGACGCCGGGGGCGATGGGCTGAGGGATGGGCACGGGGCCGCCCGGCGTGGGGAGCGGGGCCGGCGTCTGCGGCTGCGGGAGGACCTGGATCTGCGGGCGGGGGCGGGTTCGGGGGCGCGGGGTGCGGGGCGGGCGGGGCGGGGCGGGCCTCGCGGGCGTCGTAGCTGGCGTCGCCCTCCTCGTCGTCGTCGTGGGCGCCGGGGAGGCGGGCGAGGGGGAGGAGGACCTGGGCGAAGGGGCCCGGCACGTCCCCGTACTCTTCGATCACCTGCGAGATCACCGAGCCGCCCGTCCGCTTCGCCTCCTCCACCCCCGTCCCCCGCATGTAGTCGAACCAGCGGTTCTGCCCCGCCTCTCAGCGCGGGGGCGGGGCAGGGGCGGGCGGGGCGGGGCGGGCGGGCCTCGTCGAAGACGCAGTTGACGACGCGGACGGCCATGAGGGCGAGGAGGACGCCCTCGCCGCCCCAGCTCGGGCCCCAGCGCTGCAGGCCCCAGCCCCGCACCCGCTCCACCCACGGCCACGGCAGCCGCTCGTCCACGATCAGCCGCTCGGCCCCCGCCAGCAGCTGCTGGCGCAGGTGGCACGAGCCGGCCAGCACCCAGCCCTGCACCAGCGCCCGCCGCATCCAGTTCGCCCTGCGCCGCGTCAGGGCGGGGCGCCGGGGCGGGCAGGGGGGGCGGGGCGGGGCGCGCATGGTGGCCCGGTTGCCGCCGCGGACGGCGCCGCGGGCGCCGAGGAGGCGCCAGGCGAAGCGGCGGAAGCGGGTGAGGGAGACGAGGGCGAGGGTGACGGCGGTGCCGGCGAGGGAGGCCGCCGCGCCGCCCACGGCGAGCTGCATCGCCCGGTACAGGTAGCACCCGACCCGCGCCGACTCCGTGATCGGCACGCGCGTCACCCCCGACGGGCCCGCCACCGTCACCGCCCGCTGGAAGACGTGCGCCGGCAGCGTCCGCGCGTACGCCTGGAACTGCTGCCACGTCTGCTCCGCGCTCGCCGCCGCCGCCGCCGTCGCCTGCCCGGGGCTCGCCGGCCGCCGGATCATGCTCGCCAGCTCCCTCGGGCTAGGGGGGCGGGGCATGGAGGCGAGAGGTTTGGGGGCGCGGGGCTGGCCGCCGCCGGTGGCCGGGGGCACGACGTCCATCGAGCTCATGACGGCGGGGGCGAGCAGCCAGACCTGCGGGGGGCGTCGGCTGGGCCGGGCGGGGCGGGGGGCGCAGCGGGGGCGGCGCCGGCGGCCGGGCGCACGAGGAGGAAGTCGGTGATGACGCCCGTGACGAAGATGCGCGCGAAAGCCGCCTCCCATTCGTTCCGGAACTGGTCCTGCCGCCGCCCCTTCTCCGCCCCCATCCGGATCAGGATGCCCGTCGCCAGCTGCGCCGGCGGTGTCAGCGGGGCCGGTGAGACCACGGGGCGGCGCGGGGGGCGCGCCTGGACGGCGAGCTTGTAGAGGAAGTAGCGGTCCTCCGAGACGCGGTCGACGAGCAGCGCGGCGGCCATCGGCACGCGGAGCAGCGGCCGCAGGAGCCAGTGCAGCTCCGCGATCTGCGGGAGCGCCGCATCCGACGCTGACGCTACCCCGCTCGCCTGCTCACGCGCCACGTTGAAGAGTGATCGCAGCCACTCGTCGTCATCGTGGTTCCCGTCGCCCTTCCCGCCGCCCGAGCCGCCACCGGCACCTCCGCTGTTGCCGCCGCCACCCGCTGAAGCTTCTTTAGAAACCTTTCGGCCTGCGTCACGTTGATCCGCGCCGGGCTGGATAGCGTTGGCGGGATTCGGCCCGCGCGTTGCGCCGTCTTCGACGCCGGGCCGATCGGCCTGGTTGGGTGCGTCCTCCGAGCCCTGCATACTTGCAAGAACGGACAGGCCGGAGCGAGGACCCGCTTGACCAGCGGAGACCGCTCTGGTCCTCCGACCAAACGACCTCGCCGCGGGCGCGGCAAAGACCGCCGAAGAACGCAAGCACTCGTCCGACACGAACCGGACGCCGATCGACGGATCAGGACGACTGTCGAAGCGACGGTGGCCGGCGCGCTTGCACAGACTGCACCGGAGGGAGCACAGGCCGCTCGTCTCGCTGCCGGCTCCCCCGAACACGGGAACCGCGAAGGCCGCCATTGGGCAGGTCTTCGAGCTCGATCGACTCCGCACTCGTACCCAGGGAAAGGAAGCAACGGAAGAGCAGGTCGCTCGCCGCAGCGGAAATCGAACGGAACGTAGAAGCGCGATCAGCGTATAGTCGCAGCAGCTGGGCGCTGCGGGCTCAGGATGTACGAGGAGGACTTTGAGAGTGCGTCGGCTCGCTGTGCAGTGGGGCGCCGCGGCCCCAGTGCGGGTGCCGGTGTTGCTAGATGCGTTCTGACATGCTTCTTTTCGCAGCGGCCGTCAAGGTCATCGTTGTTGGCAATGGAGGTGCGGCACGGAGCTAGCGGGTGCCCTTTGCGCTGTATGGTGCAAGCTGCTCAGTGGCGCACTTTCCGCAGGCATCGGCAAGACCTCTATGATCAAGCGCTTCGGGAAGGGCGAGTGGACCGATGGATACAAGAAGACCATCGGAGTAGACTTCCTGGAGAAGGAACACTACATACCAGCGCTCGGCGAGACCGTAAAGATGATGCTCTGGGATACAGCCGGCCAGGAGGAGTTCGATGCAATTACTCGAACCTACTATCGAGGTGGATCAATTCTAACCCTTGCAGCCCTTAGCCCGCCGCGCTCCGCCACGCCTATACCCCGAGCTTCTTCTCATTGGATCTCTTTTAACTCAGGCGCCGGCGCTTGTGTCATTGCGTTCTCCACGACGGACCGGGAGTCCTTCGAGGCTGTGGAGAACTGGAAGCGCAAGGTTGAGGCTGAGTGCGGACCGATAGCGATGGCGCTTGTGCAGAACAAGGTGGACCTCCTCGACCAGGCCGTGGTCACCAAGTGCGCGTGCCGATGCGGTGCCTACACGTGTTTGCTGACCTCCGCGCGTTCGCAGGGAAGAGGCAGAGGAGACGGCACGCAAGCTGAACATGCGGTTCTACCGTATGTGCGTGAAGGAGAATCTGAACGTAACAGAAGGTGCGCCTCCGCTCTGCTGCGTCGTGGAGCCGAAATGACAATCGATGCAGTTTTCGAGTACTTGGCAACGCAGTTCATCACGCGGAAGAACCAGGGTGCCGCCATCGAAGCCGCTGCACCCCCCAAGCAGCAGCCCCAGATTGGTAGGTCCAGGTCCATTCCCCTTTTGTCTGCTGCCAAACACAAACGCGTTCCGGCAGGCAAGCTTCCGACCGCTGCCGCGGCAGCGCCCTCCCTTCCGACCGCAAACGGGGCCGCGGCGGCGGCAGCAGCAGCAGCATCGCAAGCGGAGGCAAGCGCAGCAGGGGCGGCCAGGCAAGCAGCAGCTGCGGCGTCAGCGCAGGCGCAGGGGATCGCGCCTCCTGCCCCGGCGATGCTCTCTAGCGCGCCGCAGTCGGCGACGCCCACGCCGGCGCAGGCAGCGGCGCTGCAGCAGGTAGCGCAGCTGCAGGCGCAGGCAGCGCAGCCACGGGCGCCCAAGCCGCACGACCCCGACGCGCCCTTCCGCCTCGAGCGGCCATCGATACAGCGAACCAAGGGAAAGAAGAAAAAGAAGCTTATGGATTGCACCATCCTGTGATCCGGCCTTTCGCCCTTCAACTCTTTCCCGCTCGCTTCCAACCGCATTTTCCGCCGAATCCCCCTTATCAATCCACCGCTTTTCCGACGCACCATCCTTTCCGAATCCGCCCCCTCAGAGCGCCTGCCCTTTTGTTCCTGTGAGTGTTCCACAGCCGACGTCACTCCAGTTTTAGTGATTGTCCGATTCCGAATCCGCCCCCTCAGAGCGCCTGCCCTTTTGTTCCTGTGAGTGTTCCACAGCCGACGTCACTCCACTCGCTTTTGGTGATTGTCCGAGTTTTAGGAGGGGCTTGGCGCGTGCCGTGGTCATCAGAGAGGAAGAAGAAGAAATCGGAAGAGCACAATTGAATCCGGAGTCTGAGCGCTAGTCGATTCAGCGATCCGACAATCCGATCGATATCCGACGTCGACAACAAGCGAGTCCCTGCGGAGCAGGAGTGGCCTTGGGTCTTGGGGACTCAAGGCGTGAGGGTGGCCGCTCTTTGTTTTTAGAACGCGTACGGGGGCCCGCAACCGCGCGCGGTTATTACTAGTATATATATTTACTGCTGCAGCTGTTGAGCCCGGAGAGGACTACCGTAGTACGCGGCTGTACGCCGCCTAGTAGCCTAGTAGCTTCTAGCCTAGTAGCTTGGTCTAGCTAGCGCCAGCGATTCGTGCCGGCGCCACGGTGCGCCACTGCGCCACGCCGCGCGCGCCGCGCGCGTGGCGGTCTCGTACCGAGTCGATCGTACGCGTATATCGATATCAGCTGCAGTGACTCTGAGCTGAGCGAAGCGACGCGTGACGCGCGCGGCTCGGTCACGTGCACGGCCGCGGTGACTCCAGCCTACCAGCCGGGTACAGAGGCTTTTTGCAATTTCCATCGGCGAAGGGGAAGCAAGCTGGAAGCCAATGATATTTGCGCTTGTCCGTGAATGGGGCGATTGAGCTTTTTGGCCAATGGCGATCGGGCTTCACGCGAACAATTTCGTTCGTACGTGCTGTTAGTGCTTGTTAGAGGTGTCACATTTGAAAAGTAGCGCCGCCATCGTGCTCCCTAGGGTCGAAAATGGGTACCTAGGTCCAAAAATTTTGTCTATAAAATCAAGTTGAAGTTTGACACAAGATAGGCACAGACCTAAGGGCCTCTCCTTTCCCCAAGGCCGATTAATCCGATGATCCGCGATCCCCCGGCCCGCTGGTGCATCGGCGCACATACCCCCCCCGCAGACAGCAACCAGGTCTAGATCAAGCGGCGCGATGCCGAAGTCCAGGCGCAATCTGAAAGGTGCGCATGCGCGGGCGCGATTCATCGGGCCACGGCGCGGGCGGGTCGCGATCGGCCTCCAAGCGATTGAAGCGCTAACCAGAGCGCGCTGCACCGCTGGCGCAGTCTCGCTCACACAGACTGAGAAGAAGGGACGCGAGAGGAAAGAGGATCTCGTCGAGCGCATCCGCGCCTGCATAGAGGAGTTCTCCAACATATGGGTCTTCTCGTTCGAGAACATGCGCAACGCAAAGCTCAAGGAGGTCCGAGACCGGTTGAAACCTAGCAGGTACGCAGCGCTGCGTGCCCCGCGGCTCCGATCGGCAGCGCTAAGCGCGTACGCTCGCGCCGTCGGCGGGCGCAGGTTCTTCCTCGGCAAGAACAAGGTCATGCAGCTGGCGCTGGGCAAATCTGAGGAGGACGAGCAAAGGACAGGGCTGAGCGAGCTTGGCAAGGTTCGCGCCCCCCGGGCCCAGAGCTCGAGCTCGCCGCTGACGTTCGCGGCAGCGGGTCACGGGACAGTGCGGGCTGTTCTTCACGAATATGTCGAAGGAGGAGGTCCTGAAGTGCGCACAATGCGGGGCCGGGGCCTGGGAGCAACCGCCGGCGCCTCGCCCGCCCCAGCGCTTGACGCCGCCGAGCTAGGTTCACAGAGGAGTACAAGGACGAGGACTTCGCGCGGGCGGGCTTCGTGGCGACGGAAGACGTCGTGTTCAACGAGGGGCCGCTGGAGAACCAGCCGGGGTCCCTCGAGCCCTACCTCAGGAAGCTCGGCATGCCCACGCTCCTCAAGAACGGTCCGCGCCGCGCCGCGCCCCAAGCCCTCGCTGCGCCCAACCGGCCGCGCAGGCGTGATCCAACTGCTGGGCGACTACACCGTCTGCACGAAGGGCCAGGCGTTGAACCCCGAGCAGGCCAAGCTCCTGGTGCGCGGCGCCGGCCCTCCGCCTCGGCCCCCTGCCCTCACGCCGCCACAGAAAACGTTCGGGGTGAAGATGTCGGAGTTCCGGCTAGTGCCGGTGTGCATGTGGAGCAGCGCGGACTCGTCCATCGAGAGCTTCCGCGAGCCCGGCGAGGGCGGCGACGCCGACGGCGAGGAGATCGCCGAGGACGACGACTGATCCCGAGCGCCCCGCCCCCGCCGCCCCCGCCCCTTGTGCGGCCGCGCCCCCTGTGTGGCGAGCAGCTCCTGCTTTGGAAAGACGGCGGGGGCGGCTGTGCTGGCTAGGTGCGGAGGTGGGCAGGCCGCGGCGGGGGCTTGGGGGGGACGACCGGCGGCTCGGCCTCGGAGCGGAGGGGGGCGGGCGGGCGGGGCAGCGGGGGCCGGGGCGGCACGGGCGGGGGCGGCCCCCGCTCGGCGAAGGCGTCGATGACGGGGCGTACCCGTCGCGCGCGCTGCCCCCGTCGCTGCTCCCGCTCGAGCGCGCCGAGGAGGGCGGGCGGCGGGCGGCAGCGGCGGCGGGGCCCCCGCCCGCGACGAGCCCGAGGCGGCCGTCTCGAGGTAGTCCGCCCCCGCCGGCCCCGGGCTGCCCGGCGGCGAGCCCGAGGGCGGGCGGCGCGGGGGAGCGGGGGCGCGCCGTTGGGAGGGGCCCGGGTCCGGGAGAGGGGCGCGGGCTGGGGCTGGCGCCGCCGGAGGCGGGGAGGTCGGCGAGCTCGTTGTCGTCGTAGTCCTGGAGGGCGATCGAGGCCGTCTCGATCTTCCACTGCCGCAGGTGCGACAGCACCTCCTCGTCCCCCAGCGCCCCCGCCCCTCCCCGCCGCCCCCCCGGTCCCCGCCCCTGCGGCGGCGACGGCCCTCCCTCTGCCCCCGCGCCCTGATCGGCGGCGCGAAAGGACAAGGCGGGCGGGCGGGGCGCACGGCGGTCTCGGCGCCGGAGCCGCGGCGGGCGCGGGCGGTGCGGAGGGCGGTGGCGGCGTTGCCGCAGAGGTGCTGCTCGGCGCCGTACGTGAGCTGGCTGCTCGCGTCCGCGTCGTGCGCGCGCGCCCCGTGGATGTCGAGGGGCAGGTTCAGCCGGCTGCCCCCCGCGCTCCCCGGCCGCCCCGCCGAGCCCGAGGCCCCGCTCCCCGGCCGGTTCGACGAGGCGCTCCCGGGCCGCCCCGAGGAGACCGGGCGGACGGCGCTGCCGAGGCGGGGGCCCGGGGGAGGGGCGGAGACGAGGGGCTTGCGGAGGGCGGAGGCGGGGCGGGCGGCGGTGCCGGGGCGGCGGGGGAGGTGGGAGTAGGCGGCGGACATGGGGCGGGCGGTGCGCGGGGTCATGGCGCCCTGCGCGGGGCGCGTGCCGTCGGCGGCGGGGCCCGAGAAGTCCGGCGAGGCCTCGTCCATGTAGTCCTCCAGCCTGCCCCCGCGTCGGCCCCGGGGCGCGGCGCGGCGCGGCGGGGCGGGGGGCACCCTGGGAGGGAGAAGTAGACGTCGTCGAAGCCGTGGCGGGCGTACTTGATCCCGAGGGTCACCACCTGCCCCGCCCCCTCCCTCAGGCGCCCCGCCCCGCACGCGCGGCCCCGGGGCGGGGCGGGGCGGGCCTTGCGCTCGTCGGCGACGGTGATGGTGCCCTCGCCGGCCTGCGAGTGGAGGGCCGAGGCGAGGCGCGGCGAGGCCAACGGCAGCGGCGAGTGCGCCAGCAGCAGGTCCTCGTCGTCCGACACCGGCGGCTGCCCGCCCGCCCCCGTCAGCGGCGCCGGCAGCGGCGGCGGCTGAGCGGGGCGGGGCGGGCGCACGGGGGGCGCGGAGTCCCTGGGGAAGTCGTCGAGATACTGGAGCTGGGGGATGCCCTCGAGGACGGTGGCACGGTACTCGGCCGCGCCGGCCACGGGGTTGGAGTCCAGCGAGAGCGTCCCCAGCCTCGGGCACGCCGCCAGCATCAGCACCTGCTCCATGTCCGACACGCAGTTCCTGCGCGCCCGGCGTCGGCGCCACGGGGGCGGCGGCGGGGGCACCGGGGCGGGGCGGGGCGCACCCCTCGAGGTCGAGGACCTCGAGCTCGTCGAGCCCGACGAGCGGCGTCACGTCGCTGATGTCGTTGTACGAGAGGTACAGCTCGCGGATCCCCTCGAACGCCCCGATCCCCGCCAGGTCCTTCAGCTCTGAGCGCGCCAGCCACAGCACCCGCAGCCGCGACATGCTCGTTCCCAGGTCCCTGCCGGCGAAGCGGACTCGGGCGCTGGGAGCGCAGCAAAGGGGGCACAGGGCCCGCAGCTGCCGGCGGACCTCAGCGAGGGGACCCGCGAGTTGTTGAGCTTGAGCTGCGTGAGCGCGGGGAGCCGCTCGCCTGCGCGACGGAGCAGCACATGAGCTGAATTGGACGAAGAGGAAGCAATGCATGGTTCCCCTAAGCACCCAGGTTGCCCATGCTGGTCACTGTGGTGTCCACTATCAGCTCCAAATGGGTTACGCTGGTGAGATCCTCGGTCTCGGCGAGCTCTCGCTGCGGGCACGATGCAAGGTATCAGTCAACAGCGGGGAGCGCGGCGCGGCCTCAGTCGGAGCGTCGCGCCAGGGGCCAGATCGGGGCCTTAACGGTACGCCCGGCCGGGCATACGCAGTCGGCGAGCTGGGCGCTCACCAGCTGCCTGTCTGTGAGGAACGTGCCCTCGAGGGCCTCCTCAAAGTCGATGGCGCCGTCTCCTGCTTCGCCATCAACCGCGCGGCCCGCATTGAAGAACAGGATCTCATCTTCCGCCATCTGGCACGCGTTTGGCGTCCTCTGCACGCGCTGCAGCGCCTAGCTGCTCATTCTGGCGGCCGGCCGAGAAGTTAGGCTGTACCCCAATCTCAGAGGGTACGCACGCAAAACCGTGTCTGAGGCATAGGAAGGTCTGAGCGCTCGAGTTCTCTTCCCTAGCCACTTCCTCGGTACCTCTTCACCTCTTCACCAAGCCTCTGCGGCTCCCAATGGCGACCCGTGCGCCGCGCGCCGCGTCGTGGCGTGCTTGCGCTGACTGCCGCGCGTAGGCGCCCAATTTGAGAACAGCAATGAGATCGGAGTCTTTGCGAAGCTCACCAATGCATACTGCCTTGTCTCCCTCGGCGGCTCCGAGAACTTCTACAGCGTCTTCGAGGCGGAGCTTGCTGACCACATCCCCGTGATCCACGCCACGATCGCGGGCTGCAGATGTATTGGGCGCATGACTGTTGGTACGGGCGCTGCGGCCACCGATCGCCCCGCAGCGATCGTGCTCACGACGCGCTCGCGACAGGGAACAAGAACGGGCTGCTCGTGCCCAGCACCACGACTGATCAGGAGCTCCTGCACATTCGCAACTCTCTTCCAGACAGCGTCGTCGTGCAAAGAGTGGAGGAGCGGCTCTCTGCGCTTGGGAATGTCGTCGCAACGAATGACTACGTTGCCCTTGTTCACACCGACCTAGATCGGGTGCGTACGTTGCCATACAGCTGCAGCAATTTATATTCAACTTGTTTTGAGCGTTCGCTGATGTTCCCTGGCCTGCCACGCGCACAGGAAACTGAGGAAATCGTGGCCGATGTGCTTGGGGTGGAGGTCTTCCGGCAAACAATAGCAGGGCAGGTTCTGGTTGGCAGCTACTGCTCATTCACCAACCAGGGCGGCCTGGTGCGCCGCTTTTTTGTGCTGGCTCGGCACTCCGCTGAATGCGGTCGTCAGGTGCACCCGCGGACTTCCGTAGAGGACCAAGACGAGCTGTCGTCGCTCTTGCAGGTGCCGCTGGTGGCGGGCACGGTCAACCGCGGCAGCGATGTGATCGGCGCTGGCCTGTGCGTAAATGACTGGAGCGCCTTCTGCGGTCTCGACACCACCTCGACCGAGCTGTCCGTCATAGAATCCATCTTCCGGTTCGCCTTTCTTTCTTCATGCCTCTCTCAAGACTTCTTTGTTCGTGCTCAAGGGCGCTCTCGCAGGTTGCGCGACGCCAACCCGGCGGCGATCGTGAACAACATGCGGGCCTCCCTAATCGACAGCATGACCTAAGCACCCCGCCCGCCATGCGTCTCCTGCCTTCTCCCTCGCCTCCTAGACGGCAATCATCCGCACCACCCAGACCCTGTTCACTCTCTGGCCGCTATCTTCTAATCTCATATTTGATGCCTGCGACCTTGAGGCCGATAGCAAGATCGACTGCTCCTGCCCCCCACATTTCCTCTTTTCGTTTTTCGCACTCACAGACAGTTGGGTGCCTCTCTTCAGTGAGGCCCCGACTCGCAAGCAGTGCTAGAGTATCGTGCTCTGGTGGGCCCCTTTGAGTACGGGGCAGCCCTTTCAATGGGCAGCCTGGTACGGGCTCGTCTCAGCCACATCCCTCTCCCGGGTCCGAGGCTCTGTTTCCTTTGCGGGCTGGGGCCTGGGCTGCCCGGGCGGCACCAGCGGACAGTGCAGCACGTGCCGGGCCGGGCCGCCGGGCCGCGGGGAATACTAGCAGACCGCGCCCGGCCCTGTGCAAGATCGGCAAGTGCGGGCCGCGCGCGGAGGTGCAAGGGGGGGTACTGGTACACATTGCAATGTACTTGGGGGGGAGGCGGGGGGCGCAGGGGAGGGGGGCTGAAGGGGCAGCTAGAGAGGCATGCGGAAGGCGGGCGGCCGGGCGAGGCGGGCGGGGTGGCGAGGCGGGTATACGTAGGTGGGGTGGCGACGCTGGCGGCGGCGGCGGCGGGCGGGAAAGCGGGATCCGAAGGAGAGACAGGTGGCGCCGGGCCCTGCGCGTAGCCTGCGCATGCGCAGAACCGAGGCGTCAGCTCGCCCCGGACAGCGGCCGTGCGGGGCGGGGCCCAGCGGGGCGGCCGGGCCAGGTGCGCAGCAGCAGCGGCGGAGCGAACCTGGAGTCGACGAAGCTGAAGCAGCCGGCAGGGCGGCGGGCGAGGAAGCGGGCGGAGCGGCAGGTGGCGCCGGGCCCTTCGCGTATACGTCAGCTCGCCCCGGACAGCGGCGGTGCCGGCGCGGGGCCCAGCGAGGTCGGCCGGGTGACCCGCGTGGCAGCAGCGGCGCCGGCGGGGCGAACCTGGACTCGGGTCCTGGAGTCGACGGAGCTGAAGCAGCCGGTGGGGCGGCGGGCGGGAAAGCGGGAGGAGAGGTAGGTGGCGCCGGGACCTGCGCATAGCCTGCGCATGCGCAGAGCCGAGGCGTCAGCTCGCCCGGGACAGCGGCCGTGCGGGGGCGGGGCCCAGCGGGGGCGGCTGGGCCAGGTGCGCAGCAGCAGAGGCGGGGCGAACCTGGAGTCGACGAAGCTGAAGCAGCCGGCAGGGCGGCGGGCGAGGAAGCGGGCGGAGCGGCAGGTGGCGCCGGGCCCTGCGCATAGCCTGCGCAGGGCCGAGGCGTCAGCTCTCCCCGGAGAGCCGTGGCGCGGGGGCGGGGCTAGCCCGGCGCCGCCCGGCCCAAGCTCGAGGCCCCACCGGAGAAGTGGGAGCGCAACTCACCGTGGGGCTGAGAAGAAGATGCGCATGAGAAGCTGTTCGACGACAGGCCGCGATCTGCAACCGGGCGCCCAGTCAGAGAGGTGGCCGCGCGCGCCGCACGAGCTCTTGGCGCTAGTTGTGCGGCCGGCGCGCGAGCTCGCCTTCTGGTTGAGAAGAAGAAGAAGTGCTCGAAGCGACAGCAGACGGCAGGCCGCGATCTGCAACCGGGCGCCCAGTCAGAGAGGTGGCCGCGCGCGGCGCACGCCCTATAGCGCGCGAGCTCGCCTTCCGGATGGGATCTAGAAGATGCGCAAGACGAATTGCTCAACGACATGGCAAGATCTGCACCCGAGCGGCCTTGTCAGAGCCGTCGGCGAGCTCGAGTGTGCATGCCCAGCTCGGGATTGCCGGGAGGCGCGCGAGCTCACCTAGGCGCGCGAGCAAGAGCGTGGAATGTCTGAAACGATCGCAAACGCCGAGCTCGGATCTTGCGGGCGGCGGGCGCGGGGCACTCATAACCATCGGCGCACACTCGAGCTCGGCCAAGCGGCGCGCACCGGAAAGCGGCGTCGCGGGCGCCTTCTTTCTGCACTGACGAATGTGCTTGTACAGGTTGTCCTGCCGAGTGAAGTGCTTCCCGCAGCCGCGGGGGTCGGAGCAAGGACGCGAGCTCGAGCACAGCTCAACTTCAGTTGCGACTGCGTCTGTCGGCCGCGGCCCCGGGCGAAGGGCCATGACGACGCAGGAGATTCTGAGGAGAACGAAGTACGGGTACGGCAGGGGGGTGCACTTGCAGGGGGTGCGTCAAAGCGAATTCCACAAACTCTCAGGAGCGCTTTTTTCCGGCGCCCGGTACAACAGGTACCTGAGGCGGTCTAGCGCGACGTACGCCGCTTCTCGAGCCCGGGCATGTATGACAAAGTTTGTAGAACGCATCGAGAGCAATCAGGAGCACGTGGTCCGGCGCGTATAGCAATAGCAGGTGAGGCGCGACCTCGACATGTTTGCGCAGCCCCGCCCCTGCATTGTTTTTCGCCGCTCGCAGCGGCTACGATGCGATCACACCTATACGAGAGCGCATGCAAAGAATCGCATCTTAGAAAAATTGCTAACACAGAAAGTACGCCGCACCAACTCACCAGGGGAGCAAGGGAGGGGGTACCCCCCCTTGCAATCATTGAATTACTGCACACTGCAGCTATCGTTGATCATGAGCAGCTGCAGCACATGCACTGCGGCACATTGATCATGATCAGTCGATCGTGGCTTCATTGACGCAAAAATTCACGGCGAACTTCGGAAGAGACTCTGAGAGGAGGTCTCAGACTGGAAGAGTCCACCGGATACATCTGTAATGTACATGCGCATGCAGGCGTTCGGTTTCGCGCGGGGGGACAAGCTAGGGGCGGGGTCATGGGGCGTCGGCGGGGGCGGCGGGCGGCTTCTTGGACCAGAAGGGGTGTGCCTGCTGCTCCTCGTTGACGCAGGGGCAGGGCTGGCGGAGGGGCGGGAGGCCCATGACGTCGCGGTAGTGGCGCTCGCGGGCGTTGCCGGCGGTGGCGCGGGGGCGGCGCCGGGTGAGGAGCTCGCTGCGGGCCATGAGGTCGCGGCGGAGGCGGGCGACGTCGCAGCCGAGGACGGCGCCCTTGCGGACGACGTGCCGCCCGTTGACGAAGACGTGCCGCACGACCTCCCGCGCCGGGCGCCCCAGCAGCAGCTGCCCCACGGGGTCCCCCAGCGGCAGCATGGAGAGGTCCGTGAGGTCGTACAGGACGACGTCGGCGAGGCGACCCTCCCCGAGCACGCCGCCGTCCGCCAGCGCCAGCGCCCGCGCCCCGCCCCGGCAGGCCATCCGCAGCGCGTCGTACGGGCCCAGCCACTCGGCGTAGTCCGCCCGCGTCAGGTTGTGCAGGACTGGCGCGCGCCGCGTCGGGGCGGGGCGGGGGAGCGGGGCGGGGCGGGGGCGGACTGGTGCCCATCTTGATGGCCTCCAGCATGTCCTGCGAGTCGTTCGAGGCGGAGCCGTCGCAGCCGAAGGTCACGTTCACGCCCCGCCGCACGAGCTCCAGCACCGGCGAGACCCCGCTCCCCAGCCGCAGGTTGGAGAGCGGGTTGTGCACGGCCGTCGCCCCCGAGCGCGCCAGGCACTCGATGTCGGCCTCCTGCAGCCAGATGCTGTGCGCGCACGTCGTCCGCTCGTCCAGGAACCCGATCTGCCGCCCCTCTCAGGCCGGCCGCGCCGCGCGGGGCGGGCGGGCGGGCGGGCCTCGAGGAGGTGCTGGCCGGCGGTGCGCCCGCCGTACTTCTCGGCGGCGCGGTGCCGCTGGATGCGCGTCTCCAAGAAGTGCACGTGCCGCACCAGCCCGTGCCGCGAGCTCAGCTGCCGGCCCCGCCTCGCGCCCCGCGCCGGCGGGGGAGGGCGGGGAGGGGCGTGCGGACGTCGGCGAGGCCCCTGAAGAGGGCATCTGAGCAGAGCTGTATGCCGGTGGGGGCGACGGCGACGTTGAGGGCGCGCTCGGGCCGGTGCAGCTCGGCGACCGCGCGCTCCATGAGCGCCAGCACCTTCCCCGTCGCCTCCGAGCCCGTCTCGCAGAACCCCACCGGGTTCCCGTGCCCCGCCAGCGCCGCCTCCGCCTCCGCCACCGCCTCCTGCCCCTTCCCCTCCCGCCCCGCCCCGCCAGCCCCGCCCGCCCTGTCCCCGGGCTCCTTGGCGGGGTCGGCGGCGCGGGCCGGACCGGGGGTCGCACGCGGGGGGAGACTCGACGCGGGCGACCTTGGCGAGGGGCTCGAAGGTCTCGACGCGCGTGCGGGGCAGGCCGTGCGAGATCGGCTCGTCTGCCCGCGCCCGTGAGGCCGGCCCCGCAGGCGCCGCGGTGCGGGCGGGGCGGACCGTAGACGAGGGGCCCGACGAAGGCGCGGATGCCGACCTCCTCGTAGGCCCTGGCCCGCCGCGTGAGGCGCCGCCCGCGGCGCGAGCAGGGGGCGCGCGGGGCGCACTTGAAGGCGGCCCGCAGGCTCTCCATCTCCTTGCCGGGGACGAGCGAGATGTGGTCCATCACCGACGTGCCCCCGGACAGCAGCGTCTCCACCGCCGTCCCTGCCCCGCGCCTCCGACGGTCGGCCGGGGCGCCCGCGAGCCAGGCAGCCACGGAGCGGCGCACCAAGCGCCGCCAGGTAGACGTGCTCCACGCCAATGTCCTACGGCCGTGCGCGCGTGCATGAGGCCAAAGAGTGACATGAAAACGCCGTGAAGATGAAACACATACGATGCTGTACAACTCCTCGAGCCAGAGCTCCAGCGGGAGGGGCGCAATCTGTCGGTTGGCACTTGAGCGCTACTGCTAGGTGCGGGCGGGCTGCGGGCGCACATTGCCGCGCTGCCACATCTCACTGCTATGCGTGTGCGCGTTTACGAAGCCCGGGAGGAGCAGGTGGTTCGCCCCGTCGATGCACTCGAGGGCCGACGCAACCTGCGCGCGCGCGCCGGCCCCCTCCTGTCAGAGGCGGGGAGAGTTCGACGTAGTTTCAAGTATTTCGGTGACTTCAGGATTTGAATGCGGGGCCCGGCAGATGGCCCGGCACCTGCGCGCGAGCCGACGCCCCAGTCCAAGGCTCACCGGGTCGCCGGAATGGCGCGTAATCTTGCCTAGCTTGCCAGTCGGCAGCACTTCGACGTCGACCTGAACGTATGCCTCGTCGGCCTGCGGCTTCCACGGCAGGTCCTCGGCCAGCAGAGCTGTTGGAACCCAGCACCCGAGTATGATGGATCCCGCTGGTGCCATGCTTCCGGCAGAACGCTTCTAGGCGACCGCTTCCGGCAGAGCGCCGACTTTACCGGCACGCTCCGCGTACCCCCCTCAAGTAGGACCGGTACCCGGCTGTTCGGTGCGTGTCGCGCTCTTTCCCGCGTTCCGCGGCCTTGCTGGCAGCGACTGCAGGTGAAAATTGGCTTCTAGAGCTCGCTGTGTTAAGTCGGGACGGGCAGTTCGGCGTCTAATCCCAACGTCCGTTCTCGCAGATGTACAACGCCCCTCCGCCCCCGCCGCCGCCTGGCATGGCTCGCCCTCCGCCTCCTGGCGGAATGGCTCCTCCTCCTCCTCCGCCCGGCGGTTTCGGAGGTGCCGTTGAAACGCGTTTGATCCTCGCCCGATGCTTCTCGACGGGATTCGACCCTGACGGACATTTCCGACACTCGCTGCAGGTTCCCGTCCGCCGCCGCCGCCCGGAGGCTCGTACGGTGGGCCTCCGCCTCCGCCTGGCATGGCTCGCCCTCCGCCTCCTGGCGGAATGGCTCCTCCGCCCCCCGGTCCGCCTTGTGCCTCGTTGCAGTCCGTTCTGCGTTCGCTTTTAACGCCTGTTTTGTTTCAGGCATGCGCCCGCCTCCTCCCGGCGGCGCCCCGCCTCCGCCCGGTTTGCAACCCTTGCGATTATTCGGATTCCCCGCCCTGAGCTGTGCTGAAGGCCTTCGCGTCCGCAGGCTCTCGGCCTCCGCCGCCGCCTGGCCAGCCGATGGGCGGCTCGATGTCGCGTCCCCCGCCGCCGGGCGGGGCGCCGCCGATGGGCGGGTCGATGGGCGGTGGCAACCATCCGAAGGTCCCTGCCGGGGCTCGCCTCGCGCTCACGATCATCTCCGGCTCGGCGCTCCCGGCGCGCGACTCGAACGGCAAGTCGGACCCGTACTGCGTCGTAAAGTACGGCGGCAAGGACATCGGCAAGTCTGAGGTCGTGAAGAGCACCATTAACCCGGTTCGCTTGCTTATGCGCTGAACGGGACTCGCTTGCTTGATCCGCTCACCGGCGCGCGCGTGCGCAGATGTGGAACTACCGCGTCGAGTTCCAGGCCATCAACGGCGGCAACGACGCACAGGACGTCGTCGTTGTGAAGATGTTCGATAAGGACCTCGTCGGCAAGGTCCGCGCTGTCCGGCCCCGCGACCGCTGCCCGCGCCGACCCCCCGACCCCGCAGGACTACCTCGGCGAGGTCCACATCCCGATCGCGGACTGGCACCCTGGCGTGCCGATTGAGAAGCAGTACCGCGTGCTGACCACCGATCCCGAGGAGGTGCGCTCGCTCTGCCCCCAGCCGGAGGGGGCGGCGGCGGCGGCTGAGCGCGGGGCCGGCAGGTGCGGGAGGACGAGGTCCGGAACGCGCGCGTGAACGTGAAGCTGGAGACGCCCGGCATGGCGGCCCCGCCGCCCCAGATGCCGCAGGCCCCCGCGACGCCGGCGTGGACCCCGCCGCCGCCCGGCCCCCCGCGCCCGCCGGGCCCGCCGGCGCCCCCGATGAACAACTCCATGCGCAACGCCCCGCCGCCGCCGGGCCCGCCGCGTCCCGGCCCGCCGCCGCCGGGCCCGCCGATGGGCATGGGCATGAGCGGGGGCATGATGGGGGGCCCCAAGGTCAAGCCCGGCCAGCGCGTGACGGTGACGATCGCGAGCGCGCGGAACCTCGTGCCGCGGGACATGAACGGCAAGTCGGACCCGTTCGCCGTCCTCGCGTACGGCGGCAAGGAGGTCGGCAAGACCGAGGTCATCGACGACAACCTCAACCCCGTGCGCCCCGCCGCCCCGCACGAGGGGCACGCCGCCGACGCGGGGGCAGGTGTGGCGGGAGAACCGGTTCGAGGTGACGGCGGCGCGGGGCGGGGACGACCCGAGCGACGTCATCAACATCAAGGTGTGGGACAAGGACGTGATCGGCAAGGACTACCTCGGCGAGGCGGACATCCCCCTCGCGGAGGCGCGCCCGTCGGGCCAGGGGATGGAGAAGGACTACCGCCTGCGGACGCGCGACACGAGCGAGGTCGAGCAGTCCGAGCTCGACGACAAGCGCTCCGTCATCCGCGTCAAGCTCGAGTACTCCGCCGGCCCCGCCGGCCCCTCCGGCCCGCCCCCGGCCCCCATGATGAACCGGTGCACTCCCCCGCCCCCCCATTCGTCCGCCTCGCGACGCCTGACGCCGGGGCAGCAACGCCCCGCCGCCGCCGGGCCCGCCTGCCCCGCCGATGCAGGCGGCGCCGCGGCCATCGGGCCCGATGGACCCGCACTGGCAGGACCCGCAGACGGGCAAGTGGTTCTACTGGGACGCCTCCCTCGGCCAGTGTACGCCGCCCTCCGCCCGCCGCCCTCCGCCCGCCGGCGTGACCGGGCCCGGCAGACTACCACCTGGACAACAACAACTACTTCTACTACGACCCGAGCTCGCAGCGCAAGTACTTCTACGACTCGAACCGCGGGCAGTACCACTTCTGGAACCAGGGCGGCCAGTACTTCCAGGTCTACGACACCCGCTCCCAGCAGTATTACACCGTCTAAGCGCCGACGGCTCAAACCTAGCGTTACCCCCCTTAGGACTCGCATGTTCGACCAAAAACACCACGTAGCTTTCGCATGGCATCCGGGCTGGAGGCCTTATTAGCGAAGGCGGATTTGAACAAACAACGGGCTCGCTCGAGCAATGACTGTCGTCTGGCGGATTTGATCGCCGAACCCGGTGACCCGAGTCGATCGGACATTAATTTGATCATCGGATCGCGGCCGCATGGAAGCGTTTGGGGCTCCGGTACCTATCGTGCGCGAGGGCGTACGCGTCAGCAGGAATGTCGGATATCGTAGTACGCAGCGATGCAGCGCCCCGCGCCGGGCCGGCGCGGCATCGACGGTGGGGATTCCGGTGAAGCCAGCAGAGCGCAGACGAAGCGCCTTCCATTTTCATTGCTTCAGCGAGGCACCTGAGGCGCACGCGCATTCCAAATCTGAGCGGTGCGCGGCGTTTGCCCGGATCATTCGCTTGCTGCGCATGCACGCGTCCAGCGCCCGTTCAGGAAGATGCTCTGGGGTGGATTCGCGTTCGTTGAGGCGGACTGCCCGCTTCAGACGCGCTTCGGGATCGTGGTTGAAGGGAGCGCCATCGTGGAAGCTGGGCCGGTTGACGCGCTCCGAGCGAAGTACGCGGGCGAGCCGCTCGAGGAGGAAGGTGGCGACGAGCTCTTCCTGATTCCCGGCTTGATCAACGCGCACGACCACGGCTTCGGGCCGTCGGCGGCCGTTCTCGGCGTGAGGGATGCGGAGCTCGAAATCTGGCTCATGGTCCGCCGCCCCAGGCCCCCGGGCCCCGCCGCAGCATTGCCAGGCTGCCCCTGGAGAGCTCAGCGTTCTCGCTCTTCGCGCGCGGCGCAGGGCCTCGGGCGGCTTCCCTTTGTTGAACCGCGGGCGGCCGCGGCGTACGACGCCGCCCTCCAGGCAAGGTGCGCGCGCGCCGGCCGCCATCCCCCCCCCCCCAACTGCCGCGCCCCTGAGGGTCGCGGGGGCAGCTCGGGGGTCACGGGGACGGTGCACAGCCACAACCCGCGGAGCTGGGAGCCCGGGGCGATGCTGGAGGAGGCGCGCGGGACGCTGCGCGCGTACGCCGCCGTCGGCCTCCGCGTCGCCTTCCATCTTCCCATGCACGCCCCGGCCCGCCCGCCCGCTCGCCCCGCCGCCGCCGCTGGCGCGCGGCTCACGGGCGGGCGCAGGGTCGACCAGAACCTCTTCCTCTACGAGGGCGAGGGTCGGGCGCCGCGCCCCCTGTCCGCCCCCGCCCCGCCCCACCGCCGCGCCCCGTCCCGCCGCAGACGAATTTATCCGCTCGCTCCCGCCCCACCTGCGGCCCCTTGCCG
The DNA here is from genome assembly GCA_004431415.1 of Cyanophora paradoxa. Lineage (NCBI taxonomy): Eukaryota > Glaucocystophyceae > Cyanophorales > Cyanophoraceae > Cyanophora > Cyanophora paradoxa. The sequence goes on along the minus strand of QPMI01000341.1, from coordinate 20,422 downwards.
AGTCCCGTACGCGGTGCGCGCGGCACTCGCACCCGGCCGGCCGCCGCCCCCGGCCCCAGCGGCGCCGGCAGGAGGCCGCCGCTGACGACGGACGAGTACATCGAGGTGTGCGAGCGGCTGCACGGGGAGTGCGCGGGGGAGGCGGCGCACGTGCAGGCGGGGCCGGCGGGGATGGCCTGGTGCTCCGACGAGCTCGTCGCCCGCTGCGCAGAGTTCGCCCGCTCCCGCCGCACCAAGGCGCGCGCCCGCCCGCCCCGCCGTCCCCCGCCCCGGCCCGCCCCGTAGCCGCGCCCGTGACGGGGCGGGCAGTACCACATGCACGCGCTGGAGTCGCGGAGGCAGCGGGACTACGCGCGGCGGCGCCTGGGGCGGCCCTTCCTCGAGCACCTCGAGGCGCTCGGCTGCCTGGGCCCCTTCGCCTCGTTCGCCCACATGTGCTGGGCCGAGGAGGGCGACGTCGCGGCGGCCGGCCGCGCCGGCGCCGGCGTCGCCCTCTGCCCCTCCTCCAACGCCCGCCTCCGCTCGGGCCGCCTCGCCCCGCGGCGGCGCTCCTCGCGGCGGGCGCCCGCGTCGGCGTCGGCCTCGACGGGCGCGCCCTCGACGAGGACCAGGCCAGGCCCCCCCACGCCACTCGCCCGCCCCGCCCCCCCTCACGCGCGCGGTAGGACGGCCTGCGGGAGGCGCGGGCGCTTTGGACGGCGCACTCCGGCGCCCTCTCCGCGCGCGACGCCCTCGCCGCCGCCACGCAGGGCGGCGCGGCCGTAGCCTTCGGGGACGACTGTGCGGCCGCCGCGCCGCCCCGCGCCCCTCGACGCCGGCCGAGTGCGCGGCAGTGCCGGCGGGGCGGCTGCGGGCGGGGTACGTGGCGGACGCGGTGCTGGTGGATCTGCAGGCGGCGCTCGGGCCCTGGGCGCCCCCCGACTGGCTCGCCCTCGCCCGCCCCGGCGAGGGCTCTGACGTCGACGACGATTGGCCCCTCGAGGTGGCCCCGACTCGCCAAACCGGTAGCCGGGGCGAGCCTGAGCCTCGGAGGGCGGCGCAGGTGGCCCTGCGGTGCTGCAGCGCGCGCCACGTCCGCCACGTCCTCGCCGCTGGGCGCTGGACGAAGCGCGCCGGCCGCCTGGCCCCGCGCCGGCGGCGGCGGCGGCCGAGGCGGCGGCGACCATCCGCGAGGGCCTCGCGGCGGCAGCGCGCGGGCCGGCGCGGCGGCGGGGCCAGAGCGGGAGCTCGTGGAGCGCGTGCGGCGGCACCTCGCCGCGCGCGACCGTGAGCCGCCGCGGCCGTGCGCGTGACCCCCGCTCGGTAGCCCCGCCCCGCGTCACCAGTTTATCGGACCAGCCGTGTTCATTTGAAACGTTCGGCGAACGGCTATATATGTATTCTGTGGGAAGAGGCTGCATGGAGAACTAAGGCGGAGCGAAAGCACTAGCGACGAAAAAAGAGACGCCGGGGCCGGCGCCACTGCAAGGTCGGGGCGGGGCGCCTAGAGGACGAGGAGGGCGGCGATGACGGCCGCGAGGAGGGTGGAAAGAAGGCCGAACGGGCTGGCGGCGCCGAGGGCGGCGCTCTTGACCGTGGTGGCGCCGAGGCCGTTCGTGAAGTCGGAAGGGATGGTCACACCGGTGACGGCGGGGTTCGTGGTGAGGCCCGTCGCCCCGTCGCTGTACGCGATGGCGATGCCGGCGATCCCCGCCGAGGCGAAGGCCGTGTTTCCGCTCTTAATCGCCGCCGTGAGGGCGTCGCCGAGGGCCTTGGCGGCGGCGTTGTCCGTCGAGCCCGAGTTGATGACCATGAGGATGGTCCACGCGGGGTTTGTCTGGCGCGCCGCGCGGCGGCTCGTGCGGCGGCGGGCGGCGCCCTCGAGGCGGCCGGAGATGCCCTGGGAGACGGGGGACCAGGTAGGGCGCGCCTCGCAGGTGTAGGTGCCGAAGCCCTTGCCGGTGCCGTTCTTGAAGAGGGCGGCGACGGGGTTGCAGAGCTTGGCGAAGGTGCCCGACGAGTAGAGGTCGTTCTCGTCCGCCGGTTTGGGCGGCGCGATGGCCATCTTGGCGATGAGGGAGCCCTGCACGGCGACCAGCGGCCGGTTGCTCCCGCGCGTGATGTTGACGTACCGCCAGTCGTTCTTCCCCGTCGCGTCGGAGGCAGCGAAGACGATGAAGACGTAGCGGCCGGGGGCGACGTCGGGGACCTCGTACTTGAGGCTGAACGAGGTCCCCGAGATGGTCCCCGTCGACTGCACGAAGCCCGGCACGACGGCCTTGAGGTCGCTCACGGGCACCTTGCCCGTGCTCAGGAAGGCCTGCTGGTCGGCAGCCGAGATGCTCGACTCGAGGACGAGGAGGCCGCCGACGGCGCCGGTCAGCCCGCTCTCGACGGTGCCCGTGACGGTGACGGAGGCGCCCGTCTTCCACTGGTCCATGGCGCCGGCGTAGGGGGCCATCTGGGGGAACCCCTCGACGATCTTCATCATGGGGAGGACGCCGCACGCCCAGCGCGTCGCGTTCATCGACGAGATCGTGACCCCCGTGCCCCGCGACTTGTCGTCTGGCGCCCCCGATGAGCCCCACGCGGCGCTCGCGGCGGCGGCGCGGGGGCGGCGCACCGACGACGGCGAGGTCAGAGGTGAAGGCAGCAAGGCCCTGCTTGAAGAGCACCGCGTTGTTCGGGCTCTCCCGCGCGTTGCTGGTGTACGGCAGCGCCAGGATGCCGCCGAAGTTGCAGCAGGGCTTGAAGTCGGCGGGGAACTGCGGGGCGCGCTCGGGGGGATCTTCGGGAGGGGAAGAGAGGGGGGGCCGCACGGGGAGGTCCCAGGCGTGGATGACGCGGTTGAGGGTGACCTGGGAGACCGCGGTGGCGAGCGGCACGACGAGGTTGGGCGCCACGATCTGCGCCGCCAGGCACACGGGGTCCACGAACACGACGTCCACCTTGGGCGCGTTCCCTGGCGCCTGCGCCGTGACTTAGCGGGCGAGCCAGCGCGCCGGGGGAGGACGGGGCGCGGACAGTGACGGCGACATAGCTAACGTTGCCCCTGGAGGAGTGCGGCTTGAGGACCTTGTCGAGCTGGTTCTTTGCGATGGCGCTGAAGTCGGGGAACGGCGACAGCCCGAAGATCGCGCCTGCGCGCACTCAGAGAGAGCAGCGTTGACTCTCGGGGAGGCGCACTGCTCGTGGCGCTATTGTATACGATGAGAGGCAGCTTCGAGAACACTGGGTCGCCCTCTTTGCCGTCAAAACCAACACAGATGGCAAACAGGGCATAGACACCCTCCGACGGGGCCTGTGAAAACGTATCAGAAAGATGCACCAGGAGGATCAAATGTCACGGTATCACCGTCAGGTTCACAATCAGGCTCTTCGCGCCAGCCTGTGCCTGCGCCGGGGACTGAACGCCAAACATGTTGAGCGGTGCGAGGTTCTTCTGCTCACGAGTGGGGGTCCGGGAGCGTCAGCGCTGGCCACAGCGAGGCGGTTGGATCAACTCACCGCGACCGCGGTTGGATCGGGGCTAGCGATCCAGGCGACATTCACAGGGCTGGACAGACCGTAAGCGCGCTGAAAATAAGCTCACAGTCTGAAGCGACCGCACCCCAGCCCGCTGACACCAACAAGTCCCTGGCAGCTTCCAGACCACCCGAACGAAACTTGCGTGCCGTTGAACACAAAATAGCCCGCAGGCGTGGTGGTGTTGCCACCGACTACTTGCAGGTCCGAGATTTGGCCTGGTGCGCAACGGCCGTGAGCCCGCCGCCGCCGCCGAGACACGGCAGGGACGAGCAAGCAAGTGCGCACCGTTTGCGGGTATCAAGACCGCCAGAACGACCGCCAGCGCGAGCGCGAGAGTCCTCATAGCGCCGTGACCTCCGAGTGCTGGCTTTCCGCTCGAATGATGCGGCTGACTCAGTGAGCACTGAGCGCTGCTTCCCTGGCGCTGCTGATGCGCTTCCCTGGCGCTGATGCGCTCCTCGGCGTGGTGACTTGCGCGTAACGCTGGGACAAAATTGGCGAAGGCGCAGCCAAGCTTACTGCTGTTAGGGTGTACCCCCCCAGGTTCCTTGGGATGGCGAATAAGAATGCTCCGGTGCATATTGCTTCGTGATTGGACCGTCGGATCGACGTCGACGTCGACGTCGACGCGTTCGTCAACGTACGCGTCGACGTCGCACCGAGTCACCGACTCGAGCTCGCACGTGCTGCGCATGCGTGCGTCGTGCTCAAATTCAGCTCAATGCGCCTCAAAGGCTGAGTCAAAGCGCTACCGTAATGCAGAATATTAAGGTCTGTACTTTATTATGTCGTCCCCAAATTATGTCGCCTCTCACGCGAGATAACGACATAATTTGGGACCGTCATAGCAGGGCACGCTCAGTAGTACCCCATCAAATTTACCGTCCCATACAAGCCTGAAAAGTTCATGCTGACATAATTTGAGGACGTCATATTTTGCATAGAGAAGGATCCGGTTTTAAAACGACATAAATTTGACCGTCATATTATTGTGTTTTACGGTACGTACTAGTATACTACCGTAGTATGGCCCGGCCCCGCGGCCGGTCCCCGGCGGCAGCAGGCCCCGGGTATACTAGCTAGGCTAAGCTAGCTATAAATAGCTAGCTGATCATCCCTCCGCCGATCGCGATGTCAGGCCTAGGAGGCGTCGACGGCGGGCTCGAAGGCCTCGGGGTTGCGGGCGGCGGCGCGGGCGCGGGCGAGGAGGAGGGCGGTGGGGAGGTCCCCGGGGGCGGCGCGGGCGGCGGCCTGGGCGAGGCCGACGGCGCCCGCGAAGTCGCGCCGGCGGAGGGCGGAAAGGGCCGCCTGGTATCGGGCGGCGAGGGCGGGGCGGCGGGGTCCGGGGCGGCGGCGAGGGGCCCCCCTCCCCACTCGCCGAGCACCTCGCACGCCTCCACGGGCCGCGCCTTCCCCTGCGCGCCCCGGCCCCTGCCCGTGAGCCCCGGCCGCGGGGCGAGGCCGCGGACGCTCGGGCGGGCCTTCAGGAGCACGGAGTCAAGGGGCCGGACGAGGAAGGAGGGCCCAGCCCTCCCCGCCGCCTCCCCCGAGGCCAGCACAACCGTCCCGTAGCGCCGGTTCAGGCCTGCTCGTCTAGATCTCTCGGGCGTGGTGGGAGGGGCGAGCGGCGGGGGAGGCGCGCACTCTCGAGGCGGGAGGCGACGTTGGGGACGTCCCCGATGCACGTGTACTGCGTCCCCGGAGCTCGTCAGACCCGCAGGGGGGGCTCCAGGAGGGTCGTCCGTGCGGACCGAGAGGCGCGCGGCGGTGCCGACCTGCGAGTCGAAGGCGTGCGGGAGGCCGCGACGTGGAAGGGGCGGGGCAAGGGGGCGTACGGTGCCGACGAGGGCGGGGCCGCAGTGAACGCCGAAGCGCGCGGCGAGGGGCGGCAGGCCCACCGCACGCAGCCGTGGCCCGAGGAGCTGCCGGCGTGCCATTCGTCATCGTCGGCCCGGCTATAAGACGGCGGGGACGAGACGGGGCGCGGGCGCACGGCGATCGCGCGGGAGGCGGCGAGGGCGGCGCGCAGGGCGGCCGCCGGGTGCTCCGCCAGCGGCGTCGGCCGGTTCCTGCGCCGCCCCGCCCTCAGACGCTCACGGAGGCGAGAGCCGCGCCGGGGGCGAGCGGCCCCGGGGGGCTCGCCACAGGGCCATGACGCCGTCTCCGACGAACTTGTCGACGCAGCCGCCGGTGGCGGCGACGGCGGCGGAGACGGCGCCCATGAACTCGTGGAGGAGGTAGAGGAGCTGGGCGGGGGCGAGCCGCTCCGTGAGGCCCGTGAAGCCCGCCAGGTCCCCGAACATCACTGCCCGCCCCGCCGCCCCTCAGCCGGCCCCGCTCGCCGGCGGGGGCTGCGGGGCGGGGGCGCGCCCGAGACGTCGTGGGTCTCGACCTGGACGGCGGGCGGGCGGGGGGCCCCCAGCAGGCCGTCCACGACCTGCGTGGGGCCGTCGGGCGAGGGACGGGGCGGGGCGGGGCGGGTGACATGCGGCGCGCCTCGCCGGGGACGTAGCGCTTGAGGGACGCGAGGCCGGCCTCCAGCGCGCACACCGCCTCCCGGCACAGCCGCACCTGCCCCCCGCTCTCACGGGAGCCGGCACGGCGCCGAGGCGCGGCGGTCCGACCTCGGTGATGCGGAGGCCGGCGGCGTGGGCCGCCGCGCGGAGCCCGCTGCAGCGCCGCTTCCCGCTGCGGAGAGCGTGAGCCCGGGCGGCGCCGATGGACCGGGGACCGCGCCTGTGGGGCACCCCGGAGGAGCAGCGGGGACCCTCGGCAGCGAGGGGAGCAGAGTAGCTGTGGCTGCCCCCGGCCGCCGTGCTTTCGTGCTCGGCCCAGGACGCGCCGTGGCCCTGCGAGGCGGCCACGGGCGCCTCGGGGGAGCCGTCGTTCGCCTGGGCGGCGGGCGCCGGCGGCGTGGCAGCCTCGAGCTCGTCGCCGCCTGCCGGCTCCTCCGCGAGGGCTGGCCACAGCGGCGGCCGCTCCGCGCCGGCGCCAGTCTCGAGGGCGGAGGACGAGAGCAGACGCCCGGGCGCCGAGGCGCGCCGGTCGAGCGGCGTTAGGAGGGCGGCGCTCAGCTCCGGCGCGTGCAGCGTCGGAAGCTGAGCCCCCGGCGGGGGCAGCGAGCGGTGCCGGCGCTGGCGGCCTGGCCCCGGGTCGCAGGGCGGGGCCTGGGAGGGCGCGCAGGCCCGCCGCGGGCGGGGCCCGCACGGGGCACGCGCGGAAGAGGAGCTGCGGGGGCGGGCGGGGGCGTGGGAAGGGGGCGTGGGAAGGGGGCGGGGCGGGGGGGGGGGGGGGGGGGGGGGGGGGGGGGGGGGGGGCGGGGGGGGGGGGGGGAGGCGGCGTGGTAGCGCGAAGGGGCGGGCGACGAGGCAGCCGAGGGCGGCGGCGAGGGCGGAGAGGAGGGCTGCCCAGCAGCAGCCGAAGACGACGCCGGCCGTCGATGCCCGCCGCACCTCCCCGTACAGCGCCCCCGCCGGGATCGCCAGCCACAGCGACCACGCCGGGCCCCGGGCCTGCAGCGGCGCCCGGCCTGCCGCCCCTCGCACCGCGCACCGCGGCGCCGGCGCGAGGGGCGTGCGCTCCGCGGGCGCACAGACGAGGAAGTCGGAGCCGGTGCGGAGGGAGACCGGGTGGCCCCGCCCGAAGCGCCTGCCGCGCCGTCGGCGAGGAAGGGCGGCGCGGGGGGCGCGGGCGCGCCCGCCGCCCCCGGGGCCGGCTCCTCGGCGGCGATGCGGGCGGCGGCGGCGAAAACGGGATTCCCGAAGTCCGCCGCCCGCACCGGGCGTCCCGCTCCGTCCACCGGGCTCCCTGCGCCCCGCGCGGCGCGGTTTCCCGCCGGCACGCGCGCGGGGCGGCGCCGGAGGCGCACCGTACTTGGCGGTGGCCACGAGGGTCCCGTCCCTGCGGGGCGGCGCGGGGTCGGCTGGCGGGGCGGAGAGGGCCGGGGCGGGGCGGACGTCGACGTGTCGTTGGTGACCCACGCGCGGAAGTCGGTCGCCTCCAGCACGTCCTGCGCCCCGGCGCGCCGGCACGTGAGCGGCCGCTGCGGCGGGGCCGGCGTCGAGGAGCGGGCGGGGCGGGACGGGGCGGGCCCGCAGGAGGTCGCGGAAGGTGAGGAGGTTGATCGCCGCGAAGCTGACGACCGCCACCCCCGACTCGTTCACCGCCCGCGCCGCCACCACCGCCCGCGGCGACTCCCCCAGCTGCGCCCCGTGCACGTGCCCTGCCCCCGCCGGCCCCCCGATCGGCGCGACACGCAGGGGGCGGAGAAGGCGCGGAAAGGGCGCTGCGGGCCCGGGGAGGCGGCGAGGGCGCGGGCGTAGAGGGAGGGCGGGTCGCGGAAGAGGCTCGGGGTTGTCGAGCGGTCCGCCCGCTCCGGGCCTGCCCCGGCCCGTGAGCTGCCTTCTGCCCTGCCTCTGATGGTTCAGGGCGCGCGCCGCTGGTCGCGTCGATGTAACCGTCCGGCGTGAGGCGGAACATGAGCGCCGCCCCGCTCCCTGCGGCGCCGCAAGCGTCAGGGCGCCCCGAGCGCATTGAGGGGGCGGGGCGCGGGGACCGGGGCGGGCGGCGGGGTCCGGGGTGAAGACGACGGCGCGGCCCTCAGCGGCGTAGGGCGGCCCGATGAACATGGAGAGCTCGGCCCCGCTCGCGTCCACGACCCCCACGCTGATCACCCCCGCTGCCCCCGCCCGCTCGCCCCACGCCCCCATTTGCCGGGACGGCGTCGAGGCAGCGCGTACTCGAGTTGGCCGCCGAGAACCAGCGCCTGCAGGGGGCGTCAGAGGGGCCGGGGAGGCGGGGGCGGCGGGGGCCGGGGACGGGCCGGGCCATCTCCTGCCAGGGGTGGCGGGCGGAGGTGAAGTGGACGTAGACGCCCGAGGCGACGTCGAGGGCCGTGTCGAGCACGTCGAACGAGTTGCGCTGCACGTACTCCGCCGAGCCGACGCACGTGTTCCGCCGCAGCTGCGCGCGCGCCCTCGCGATCAGCCCGGGGCGCGCCCCGGGGGCGGGTAGCCGGGGCGGGGCGCCTGCACGGAGATCTGGTCCACGGCCTGGTTGGAGAGGCGCTGGTGGACCAGGAACGCGACGAGGCTCGCCGTCAGCGTCCCCAGCACCGTCAGCACCGCCATCAGCGCTGCCAGCGGCACTGCGCCCCGCTCAGTCCCCGGCTCGGGCTCCCGATACATGCCACGCAGAGGCGCGGTCCCGACTCACCTGTCTTCGGACGCGAGCTCATCCGAGCGCAGCAGCTATCCAGTGCGCACGCGTACACCGTCACCCCCTCGCTCTCCCCGGCGGCGCCCGCTCTCCCCTCGCGCTCCTCCCGATCTTCGGTGCTCCGGTTTGAATTCGCGGCCGATACCATCGATGCCCCGCGGCCGGAACTCGAGAAGCCGTGCTCGCTGCTTCGAATTTATGTCGATCGATATCAGTTCGCTGCTCTTAAAAAAGCACTGGACGTAAAAAATTAACAACGTACGTATACTGGAATTGTGAATGTCTCGCAATGGCCCGCGCGCCCGCACGCTTTTGATCAGTTTCGAAATTTTGAACTGCGCAGTTGAGACGGCGCCGCGCTTATTGCGCAAATGGCTCAGTTTCAATTCAAAGCTAGATTGGAGAGGACGGTGTTGCGCACACCTATTGCTTCGCCCGTATTGCGCGCGCTCCCTTTCGACCTCTCGCCGAGAAACCTGGCGGGGCGGAGCACGCGCTGTTGAACAACGCCACGGGCTCAACTCACGCAAAACAAGCTCGTGCGCAGCTTGAAAGGCGCGCCACTGGCCCGCAACCTCTGCGATTTGGTTCGTACGCCATTAACCGTACCATCTTCACACCCGGGAGCGCACGCACGGGTCGGAGCGCGCGGGACCGTACACGCGCCGGCTCGAGCGCCGCCGCGGGTCAGCTGTCGTCTCGCGGGAAGCGCTCAGCCGTACCCAGAAGACTGCTGCGGCCGACGACCCCGGCCGGCCGGCGCGGTCTTCCATCGTGCGGATGGCCGAGCGGTCTAAGGCGCTAGTTTCAGGTACTAGTCACTTCGGTGGCGTGGGTTCAAATCCCACTCCGCACATTTTCGCCTTTTCCCCGCACCCGCGCCCCGGGCTCGGCTCCCGCCGGGCCCACTTGCCCTCGCCCGCACCCGTTGCGATGGCCGATCGCGTCTTCGCTTCCGGGCCCGCGCCGAGCGTCCTCGCGGCCCACGCCGGCCCCACGGCTCACGTCGCTCGCGGGGAGGCGCCGCCGGCCGGAAGGTCGAGGCGCCCGCAGCTCCTCGCCTTCTCGTCCCCAGCCGACGAGCAGCGCCGTGGCGCCAACTCTAGGCGTCCTCTCGCTCGCCCGGGATCCCGGACCCCAGCGGTAGTAGCCGCTAATGTGTCGGCCGGTTCTGCACCGCGCTCGCGCGCTGGACGGTCCCGAGTGACCCTCGCGTCCACGTCGAAGCAGTCGAATGGGAGGTCTCAAAGGCACTCCATCGCACACATTGTCGCCTCGGCGGTGAAGACCGTCACTGGTAGTGCAGATAAGAAGGAAGCGAAGCTCGCGGCCGCGGCGGCGGCTCCCCCGGCGACGAGGACGCCCTTGCCGAGTGAGCAAGGCGTTCTGCAATACTCTCCGAATGTTTACCGACACTGACTACGCCGCGGACGCCCGTCGCAGTCCACGTCCTGTCGGGTGCCTGCGCTCGGGCGGTCTCCATCCTCGCCCTGCATCCCATCGGTGAGCTTCTTCTTGCCGCCCCTCGGCCGCAAAGTCGCGTGGTCCGGCGGAAACCGCGCGACGGGCGCCCGCAGACACGATCAAGACGACGATCCAGTCGTCGCAAGGCTCGCTCTCGACCATCGGCGCCGTGAAGCGCATCTGGGGCGCGAATGGCATTCCGGGCTTCTACGCAGGTGCGCGCCCCCAGACCCCGCTCGCTGCGGCCCGCGGCCGATACGGAAGGGGACGGCAGGCCTGCCGGGGACGCTGACGGGCCAGATCCCGTACGCGGCAATCACCTTCACGACCTACGAAGTGCTCAAGGTGCGCGGGGTCGGCGGCTCGCTGCCGCCACGCCGGGGCGAGCGGCGCGCAGGAGAACCTCGTCGACCTCGTCCCCAAGAGCGCCGCCGTGCTCGTCCACCTCTGTGCGCCGGGGCGCGGGGGCCGCCGGCGGGGCGGGCGGTGACGGTGAGGGGGGGCAGTCTCGGGGTCGGTGGGGGACATCTGCGGGTCGGTGATCGTGGTGCCGACGGAGGTCGTCAAGGTCCGCCTCCAGGTGCGCCCGTGCCCCGCCCCGCCCCCGCCCCCGCCCCGCCCCGCCCCGCCCCGCCGGCGAGCGGGCGGCAGATGGGCGTCTACGGCAGCGCCAAGGAGGCGATCTCGACGATCCTCGGCAGCTCGCAGGGCTTCATGGGCCTCTACCAGGGCTACCGCTCCCAGGCGCGCCCCCCCGCCCGCCCCGCCCGAGCACGCCGGGGCGAGCTGACTGGGGCGGGCAGCTGATGCGGGACGTGCCGTTCCGGGCGATCCAGCTGGCGACCTTCGAGAAGGTGAAGGAGGCGTACGCGGCGGCGCACGAGGGGGTGCGGCCCTCCGGCGTCACCAACCTCGCCCTCGGCGCCCTCGCCGGCGCCTTCGCCTCCACCTGCACCTGCCCCTGCGACGTCGTCAAGACCCGCCTCATGGGCCAGACCAAAGACGCCGCCGCCGCCGCCGCCGCCGCCGCCGGGGGCCCCGCGCCGTACTCGGGGATCGTGAACACGGCGCTGCGGGTGGCGCGGGAGGAGGGCCCCACGGCCCTCTTCAAGGGCATCGTCCCCCGCGTCGGCATGATCGCCCCCTCCTCCGCCATGTCCGCCCCGCGCCCCGCCCCCCTCGCCCGCCCCGCCTGACGCCCCGCCCCGCAGCTTCTTCATGGTCTACGAGGGCGTCAAGACGATCCACAGGACGTACTTCCCCAACGCTTTTGCCCCGAAGGAGGAGGCCGAGGCGGCCGCCGCCCCGGCCGAGGAGCCCGCCAAGGAGGAGCCCAAGGAGGCCGACCAGAAGAAGTGAGACCCGCGTCCAGCGGCCGGCCCGCATTACCCGCAGATATCAATTTCATGTTTGTTTTCAATTTCACATGTGTCCTCTTTCGCATTGCGCGGGTTAGCTCGCGTACCCGGCCCCCTAGCACCACTGCACCCGCCAGGCTAGCACTTGTACGACACGTACATGCCGCAAATGGCTCCAGCAGCGTTCCTCACCCCGATGATGGCCCCGATGAGGGCCCCGTTCCGACTTGCGGTCAGTCCCGTGTGCTTGCATACCGCGACGCGGGCCGTCGGCCCCACGTCGGAGGCGCTGTCCAAAGCATTGTGTCGTAAGGTGTTTTTGGGCCATTCACGCCTGGCCCTGCCTGCTGCCGCGGCTGCGCCGCGCTTCCTCTCGAGCGTGCGGCCGCGGGCGTCGGCGGGGCCGGCCGAGCAGCAGTCGGCGGCGACCACTGAGCGCACGAGCGTTGAGGAGCTGCGGAAGCTTGTGAACGCCGGTCAGCTCGAATCCGTGCGCGTGGGAGACGTCGAAATTCTGTTGCTCGGGACAGCACACATCAGCAAAGATTCGGCGGATGAGGCGCGCGCTATGGTGCGGGAGGGGCGGCCCGACGCGGTCGTGGTCGAAGTCTGCGGAACGCGCGCAGAGAAGCTCTTCACCCGCCAGGTGCTGCTCGCCCCAACACGCATCTAACCGCGCTCGCCGCTGACGCGCGGCACGGGCACGCAGCTCGGCCAGCAGACGCCGCTGTTCAAGACGTACGAGAAAGTGCTCGAGAACGGCCCTGCGGCGCTCGTGGAGGTGTACCTGAGCAGCATGTACGAGGCGACATCTCTTGCGCTCAAGCTTCAGCCAGGGGGCGAATTCAGTGCAGCACTCGGTCTGCTGCCGCGCCGTCACGCGCCGGCCCGTCTTGCGCGGGGGGCGACGAGCGCGGGGGCGGGGCGCAGAGGAGGCGGCGCGGCTGGGGATCCCGGTGGTCTTCGGGGACCGGGATCAGGCGGTGACGGCGCGGGCGCTGGCGGCGACGCTCTTCCGGCGGACGCGGCCTCTGCTGGGGGCGCTGGCGGGGGCGGTGCTGCTGGGCGACTGGCTCGCCGGTTTTGACGCGCGCCTCCTCTCCCTCGAGGCCCTCTTCCTCCTCGCCGTCCCCGCCATCGCGCACACCGTCCCCAGGCTCGCCCCGCCCGCCCGCGCGCAAGCGGAGGTCTGAGGGCGGGGCGTGCGCAGGGCGCTGGGGGCCGGCGTGAAGGAGGAGGACGTGGCGGAAATCATGGCGGAGTTCAAGCGGCGGGGGGCCTCGGGGGAGGGCGCGGGGGCCCTCACCGCGCAGCTCGGCTCCGCCGTCATCGACGAGCGCGACGCGTACCTCGCCTGGGCCGCCGCCGCCCACCCGCGCCTGCCCCCCGCCCCCCGCCGCGTCCTCGCCGTCGTCGGCATGGGCCACCTCCCGTGCGCCGGCCCCCGCCGGCGGCCTGCGGGGCGGGGCGGGGGTGAGGGCGGGGCGGCAGGGGGATGCGGCGGCTGCTGGAGTCGGGGGAGGCGCTGCGGGTGGACGCGGGGGCCCTCAACACCCTCCCGGACGCATCCCCCGCCGAGCGAGAGAAGGTCCACCCCGCCCCCCGCCCCCCGCAACCGGTACCGCGCGCCCCGCGCCGGCTGAAAGACGGGCGGGGCAGCACCGGGCGGAGGTCGCCGAGGCGGAGCGCAGGGCGTACGCCATCCTCGAGGGGCGCCGCCCCGCCGCACCCTAGCCCGCCCCCGGCCCCCTCCCGCCCCGGCCCGTCCCACCCTCGCGGCCAAAACGAGACTCTGCTCAAAGCAAGCTCGAAGGGACGAGGGCTAAAGCATGGAGGGCGGGTGGAAGCCGGGGCGGGGTTCGCGGTCAGGGTGAGGCGGCAGCGGGAGCAGGCGCAGGTGGCGGCCGCTGGAGATACGCGAGGACTGCTGCTAGGAACTCGCGGTCGGCGGGGGCGAGGGCGGGGGCGGTGGAGGCCTCGATGCAGGCCTGCGCGGCGGCGCGCAGCTTGTGCTGGAAGTCCGCCCGCTGCATCCACAGCCCGAAGTGCGCGCGCCGCGCCTCCTCCTCGCGCCTCACTGCCGCCCCGTCAGCGGCGCGGGGCGGGGCGGGGCGGGCGGGGCGGGGCGGGCGGAGGGCGAGGTGGAGCTGGAGGAGGCGCCGGAGCTTGCTGCCCGCCGCGTGGAACGCCGAGCGCGCCCCGCCCCCGCTGTCCCTGCCCCCGCATCACGCCCCGCGGGGCGGGCGGGGCGGGCGGGCCGGGGGCGGCACTCGTCCTCGAGCTGCTCGATGGAGGAGGCGAGGGCGCCCACCATGTCCCACATCCGGCTGCCCGCCCCGTCACCCCCCGGCCCCCGCCCCGCCTCGCCCCGCGCGCGCCGAGCGCACCTCTGTGCCCCCGCGAAGCGCGGGAGGGTGTCCACTGCGGGGGCTCAGGAGGCGGCGGGGCGGCGGGGGCGGGGAGGGCGCACGGTCCAGGGCAGAGTCGCTGCCCGCGCCATCCTCCCCCTCCCCCTCCGCTGCCCCCGCTGCCGGCGCCCCAGCCGGCGAGGCCCGCCCCGAGGAGACTGCCGCGGGAGGGGAGAGGACGGAGGGGCCGGCGGGGGCGGGGCCGGCGTGGCGGGGCGGGCAGAGGGCTTCGGGGACGGCTGGCGTGGGGCGAGGGGGCGTGGGTGCGTTGAGGGGGCGGGGGGCGCGCTTGGGGCCGAGCGGGCGGTCGGGCTGCGGTGCGGCGGGCTCGAGGTCGCCTGCATCGCTGCGCCGGGGCCCGCCCGTGGCCGCCCCGACGCGTGCGCGGGGGAGCCGGCGGCCGGCGCCCCGCCGCCGGGGCGCCCCGCGGCGGCGGGGCTGTGCGTCTCCACCACCACCGGCATCGAGCGCGATGCCGGCGAGTCCCACGCGCGCGGCAGCGGGCCCGGCTGCAACGGCGCCGGCTCCTCCGCGTCCTCGCCCGCCTGCTCCTCGCCCCCAGAGCCATCCGACGCCGCCGCGTACCGCCCTGCTGCGCCCGTCCGCGCGGGGCCTTCCATGCCCTCGGCATCTGGGCCCGAGGCGCGTCAGAGCTCTTGCGCTTGCGTGGCGCGAGAGGCCAGCGCCCGCACCGATCAGCCGTCGCGGAGGGAGGCTCGACGAATGCGCGTCGGCTTCGGCGCGCTCCCTCATTTGCTCGATCATTTTACGCACGGCGTCCGCAGCAGGACTGCCGAGGCCGCTCTGCCCGGACTGTCCCGAAGCTCGGAGCGCGCCGGACTCGCCCACTTCGTCGCCGGAGTCACTTTCCAGCCACGCGAACGGCTTAGCCTTGCGCACGATAGGCCCCGGTTTGTCAGGAGACGGCCTGCGGTGTCGCATGAGCTCAGAGGCGCGTTCGTCGTAGGAGGCGCAGCGGCAGAAGAATCGCTATTGCACCAAACGTCGCGATGCACGTCCTCCGTACCGGGCCTCACCCGGTGCGCCATACTTTCGAAAGCAGGAGGGGTAGAGAAGCCTTCCGGCAACGCGAGGATCCTGCTGCCGTTACTTTCCTCGTCCACGCGTTGAGCGTGGGAGAGGCCAGCGAAGTCTCTAACGTGCTTGGCGCACGAGCCAGTGTTCCCGCCTTGGCGCGCGGGTGCAACGTTCGAGGCCCGTGGCTGGGGAGCGGCGCGCGTGCGATATCATGGAACCGCCTCCAATAGAATCCAGCGACACGATGCACGCTCTCGTCCAGCTGCAGGCTCTCTTGCGCGGAGCGGCGGGAAAGCTGCAGACCCGCGGGCTGTACCGTTCCGCGTCGGCATCGTCGCTGGACAGCTCGAGCAAGGAGAACCGGGAGCCCGGCCTCCGCATCTCAGGCGAGCCGGACTCCCCGGAGGCCTTCGCTATCCGGACGCGCTCGTCGGAGGTGTCCACCGCGACACCGGAGTCTGCCGTGGTGCCGCACGAAATAACCGGTCCGCGCGTCGTCTCCGCCACGCATCCACCGAGCGCCGAGACCCCCTTCGCAGGCGACCCGCCCACTCCGGATCTGGGCGCACGGGCGCGGCCCGAGGGGGCGGCGTGGGAGGGCGTGACGACGCCGTCGCCGCTGGTGCGGCGCGTGGGCGGCGGGCTGCGGGCGACGCGCTCCTGGGAGGCCCCGATCCCCGAGGCGCCGGAGGCGTCCGCGGCGGGGGCCTCGCCGTGGGCGGACACGCCGCCGCCGCGCATGCCGCCGGCGCGCTTCCGCGACGACGGCTCCGGCGGCCTCGGCGCCCTCTTCCTCGGCCGCCGGCCCTCGACCCCCGCGCCGCCTCCCCGGCCGCCGCGGCCGGGGCAGCCCGGAGGCCCGCTGGCCGCCGCCGCCTCGCCCGAGGTCGCGCCCCCAGAGCACTTCGCCCCGCGCTCCCCGTTCCACTCCCCGCGCTCCCCGCGCCCTCCGGCGCCCGCGGGCCGGCCCCTCGCCGGCGGGCCGCCGCCGCCGCCGCCGCCGACGCCGGCGCGGCCCATGGCCCTCCGCTTCGAGGCCGCGGGGCGTCGCCCCGCTCCCGCCCCGGCCTCGCCCCCGCTCCTCCTTCGTCTCCGCCCCGCGCCCCTCCCCGCCCCGCCCCGGCATGCGAGCCGCCGCTTCTCCCCCAGAGCCCCGGCGGCGCGTGACGAACCGCCAATTTGCCCCAGAGCCGCGTGCCGGTCGCTGCGTGAATTCCGCGGCGCCGCTGTGGCCGATGAGCCCGCGGCCGGCGCCGGCGGTCGCGCCGGCCGCGGCTCCGTCGCCGCCGCCGGCACAGGAGGCGACGCGGGCGGGGGCGCCGAGTCGCCGCAGAGCATCGCGCTCCCGCCGCCAGGCCCGCTGCCGGCCCTCCTGGAGTGCGTCTCGCCGCGGCTGGCGGCGGCGCGGGGGCCGGCGGGGGCGCTGCCGCCGCGGCTGCGGGCGAGCCTGGGGCGCGGGGAGGTGCGGGCGCTGCTGGCGGAGAGCGAGGCGCGGCTGGACCGCTGCGCCTCGGCCCGCGCCCTCCCGCCCACCGCCCCCGATTCCAGCGGCGACGACGATCCGCCCCGGCCACGCCCGCCCCCGCCGGCCCCGCGCGGCGGCCCCGCGCCGCTGCCGGCGCTCGGACGGGGCGGGGACCCCGCGGGAGACGATGCGGGGCAGCATCGAGCGCGCCATGGCGCGCCCCGTCCCGCCCCCCGCCGGGTTGCCGCCGCTGACGCCCCGCAGGCCTCCTTCGAGGAGCGCCTCAGCGCCCTCCGCCGCAGCCGCGCCGAGCGGGTGCGCGCGTGCCCGCCGCCGTCCCCGCGCGTGACACGCCTCACGCGCCCCGCTCCAGTCTGGCGCCTCCGAGGCGGACGCCTCCGCCTCCACCCGCGCCCTCGTGCTCGCTGGCCCCGCCCCGTCCCGGGCGCCCCGGCCCCCGCTGCCTCCGCGGCGCTGCCGTTGGCGGCGGGGGCGGCGCTGAGGTGCCGGCGGCGGCGCTGGCGACACGTGTGGCCCGCCTCGAGGTGCGCGGCCCGCCCTCCCGCCGCTGGCGCGGGGCGAGCGGGGCGGGGCGGGCAGGCGGAGAACGGGGAGCTGGAGCGGCGGGTGGACGGGCTGGTGCTCTCGGCCGTGGAGGCGGCCAAGGGCTGGACGGCCCAGTTCGCGTACCTCGAGAAGCGGCTCGGGGCGGAGGCGGCGGCGAAGGCGCGCTACCGGGAGGAGGCGCGCCGCCTGCAGCACCTCCTCCACGCCGAGGCCGTCTCCCGCCTCGAGTCCCGCGCCGACCGCGCCCGCGCCCTCGCTCGGTCCCCGTCCCCGCGCCCCGCCCGCCCCGAGCCCCGCCCCGACCGCTCCCGCCAGGCTCGCCGCGGAGCGGGGGCGGGTGCAGCGGCAGGAGGTGCCCTCGGGAGCGATGCCGGCGGCGCCGGGGGCGGCGGGGGCCGTGGCGGTGTGCGGGCCGGCGGAGGTGGAGCGGCTGGTGTACGTGTGCCGGCTGCAGGAGGAGCTGGCGGCGGCGCGGGGGGCGCTGGAGGGGGAGCGGGAGGTGCGGTACGCGGCGGAGCTGGAGAACGAGAGCCTGCGGGAGGCGGCGGGGCGGGCGCAGGAGGCGATGGGGGAGCTGCGGGAGGACCTCGAGGCCGCCCGCGTCGAGCGCGAGTGCGCCCTCGACGAGGCCCACCGCCTCCGCGCCCAGCTCGCCGCCCTCGCCTCCCGCCGCCCCCGCCGCCGCCCTCGCCGCCCCGCCCGCCCCGGTGCCCCCGCCCCGCCCCGCCACCGCCCCGCCCCGCTTACGCCGGCGCAGGGCGAGGAGAGCGACGCCGCCGGCCAGCCGCGCACGCCGCGCACGCCGCGGGCGCCGCGGGCGCGGGGGCGCGGGCGGCGGGGGCGGGGCGGGCGGTGCGCGAGTGGGTGGCGGAGGCGGAGCGCTCGCCGTCGCCCGTGCGGGCGGCGGTGCGGATCTCGGCGCCCTCGCCGACGGCCACGCCGCGCTCCTCGCGGGTCAGCCTCTGCCGCAGCTCGAGCGGCCTCTGGTCGGGCGCGAGGTGCGGCCGGCCCGCCCCGCGGCGCGCGAGAAGCGGCGCCTGAGACCGCGGGGCGGCAGCTCGTGCGTGTCGGGGGACGAGGGGGCGGACGCCGCCTCGATGTACCTCTTCGAGCGCGGCATGCTCACCCCGGGCGCCGCCGCCCTCCCGGCGCTGCTCGTGCGCGAGGGGCGGGCGCTGCGGGGCCAGCTGGCGGCGGCGCGCTCGCAGCTGGCGGCGGCGGACGAGGAGAACGCGCGGCTGCGGGAGGCGATCGAGCTGCAGGAGCGCGGCTTCATGGGCCTGCGCGAGCTCTACCTCGCCATCGAGCAGCACCTCGAGGACGCCCTCGCCGCCGCCCGCGAGCCCCGCCACCTCTACACCCTCGTCCGCGCCCCGGGCCCCCCCGCCCCTCCCCGCGCTGCCGCTCACGAGAGGCGGCAGCTGCACTCGGCGCTGCACACGTTCCAGGGGGTGCTGGAGGCGAACGCGCAGATCAAGAACACGCAGATCCACGCGCTGGAGGCGCGCCTGCGGGACCTCCTTGGTTCCGTCGAGGCCGGCCTCCCCGGGCCCGCCGCCCCCGCGGCCCCGCCCCCCGACCTCTCCGACGACGACGCCCTCGCCACCTTCTCCATCGAGATCTGAGCGCCCCCGCCCCGCCCCCTCTCCCCCGCCCGCCCGGTGGACAAGCGCCTCTGCCGGGCTGGCCTCCTTTCTGACGTCCCCGCGTGTGCCACGCGCGAGTCTCGCTGCTTTGCGTATGCCATGATGTAACTATCTACCTATCGCTTGCCTTGAACGGTGCAGAGAATTGATTTTGCTAGCGCTTTTCGTGTCTTGTACCGTATACAGGCGCGGCCTAGGCCCAGAGGCGCGCACGAGCTCCGAGGCACCAGATAGCCTCTTAGCTAGTAGGAAACTGCGGGCGCCTCGACCTTCCGGCCGGCGGCGCCTCCCCGCGAGCGACGTGAGCCGTGGGGCCGGCGTGGGCCGCGAGGACGCTCGGCGCGGGCCCGGAAGCGAAGACGCGATCGGCCATCGCAACGGGTGCGGGCGAGGGCAAGTGGGCCCGGCGGGAGCCGAGCCCGGGGCGCGGGTGCGGGGAAAAGGCGAAAATGTGCGGAGTGGGATTTGAACCCACGCCACCGAAGTGACTAGTACCTGAAACTAGCGCCTTAGACCGCTCGGCCATCCGCACGATGGAAGTCCGCGCCGGCCGGCCGGGGTCGTCGGCCGCAGCAGTCTTCTGGGTACGGCTGAGCGCTTCCCGCGAGACGACAGCTGACCCGCGGCGGCGCTCGAGCCGGCGCGTGTACGGTCCCGCGCGCTCCGACCCGTGCGTGCGCTCCCGGGCGCGCAGATCGTGCGTTTAGGAGCGACGTGGCGCGCAGGTCTTTGGCCGATTGCAAGCACAGGGTGCAGCTGCTTCGCGCTCGATGGACAGCTTCAAGTGCATTACCGGTCATTCATGTCGTCAAGCAAGCCCATCGACCCCCGCACGCCGGGTCGTTGATCTGGACGAAATTGACGACGACGACGAGCACAGCGACGAGAGCGTGGCGCCGGCCGCGGAGTCAAGTACAGTCAAGCGTGTCGTACGACCGAAGCGGCGCGCGCAGCGACGTGCTCCAGCGCCCGAGGACGGCTTGACCGCTGCTCCTTTTGCTGTGACCCGATGCAGCCCCAGGCTGAAGGCCGGCGCATCAACCCAAGTGAATGCCGCGTGCGTTCGCATGTCGATAAATGCTGCGCGGCCGGCTGACGTCTCGGATGACGTCGACAGGGGTCAAAGCGCTAGCACGGCTGGCGGCGCGGGCGGCCAGGTGCCTGGTTTGCATTGTTTATCAAAGGCTCCCCACTCAATCCTTACGCAGACCGGGCAGGCGGACGAAGGAGTCGCCCGCGCCAGACGCAAGCGACGCGAGAAGGAGGAAGAGGAGAGCTCAAGGCGACAGAAGCGGAAGGGGCCAGGTCGCCCTCAAAACCGTGCGGCTTTGCGCCCATCGCTGTGCCGGTTGCGCTCACGGATGATCGACGCGGGTAGACGGCGGCGAGAGCGAGGGCGCTGGGGAGGGGCCACGGGAGCCGTCTCCGACGGCGGGGGCCGGTGCCGGCCTCGTCGTCGAGATGCCGAGTGGTGCGAGGGAGGAGCGGCGGGTGCCAGCTGAGCGGCTGACGCGGGGGCAGGCTGGAAGAGGCGCGTGAAGGCGGCGTTCAGGCACATGAAGAGGCCCATCGAGGAGGCGTACGGCTACCTCGCGCGCAACCACGTGCGGCCCCGCGCCCTGCGCCCGGCGCGGCGGGCCCGTGCGAGGTCGCGCGCCAGCCCGAGCTGCTCGAGCACGGCGAGGGGACCCTCTCTGAGGAGCAAGTGCGCTGGCGCGTGCCGGGGCCATCGCCGCGTTGCGCACACGGCTT
>QPMI01000340.1:0-50523 GCA_004431415.1 Cyanophora paradoxa | reverse complement strand
AATATGCACAAGGCGCTAGCCTTAGGCAGATGACCCACCCACCAGCAAGTCACTCAGTCGAAGGCCCCAGGTTTCCGATCTGCCACAAAATAGAAGAAAGATGCACCCAAATCTCTCTGGGGGAATATGCACAAGGCGCTAGCCTTAGGCAGATGACCCACCCACCAGCAAGTCACTCAGTCGAAGGCCCCAGGTTTCCGATCTGCCACAAAATAGAAGAAAGATGCACCCAAATCTCTCTGGGGGAATATGCACAAGGCGCTAGCCTTAGGCAGATGACCCACCCACCAGCAAGTCACTCAGTCAAAGGCCCCAGGTTTCCGATCTGCCACAAAATAGAAGAAAGATGCACCCAAATCTCTCTGGGGGAATATGCACAAGGCGCTAGCCTTAGGCAGATGACCCACCCACCAGCAAGTCACTCAGTCGAAGGCCCCAGGTTTCCGATCTGCCACAAAATAGAAGAAAGATGCACCCAAATCTCTCTGGGGGAATATGCACAAGGCGCTAGCCTTAGGCAGATGACCCACCCACCAGCAAGTCACTCAGTCAGAGGCCCCAGGTTTCCGATCTGCCACAAAATAGAAGAAAGATGCACCCAAATCTCTCTGGGGGAATATGCACAAGGCGCTAGCCTTAGGCAGATGACCCACCCACCAGCAAGTCACTCAGTCAGAGGCCCCAGGTTTCCGATCGGCCACAAAATAGAAGAAAGATGCACCCAAATCTCTCTGGGGGAATATGCACAAGGCGCTAGCCTTAGGCAGATGACCCACCCACCAGCAAGTCACTCAGTCAAGGCCCCAGGTTTCCGATCTGCCACAAAATAGAAGAAAGATGCACCCAAATCTCTCTGGGGAATATGCACAAGGCGCTAGCCTTAGGCAGATGACCCACCCACCAGCAAGTCACTCAGTCGAAGGCCCCAGGTTTCCGATGTGCCAGAAAATAGAAGAAAGATGCACCCAAAATCTCTCTGGGGGAATATGCACAAGGCGCTAGCCTTAGGCAGATGACCCACCCACCAGCAAGTCACTCAGTCAAAGGCCCCAGGTTTCCGATCTGCCACAAAATAGAAGAAGGATGCACTTCAAATCTCTCTGGGGGAATATGCACAAGGCGCTAGCCTTAGGCAGATGACCCACCCACCAGCAAGTCACTCAGTCGAAGGCCCAGGTTTCCGATCTGCCAGAAAATAGAAGAAGGATGCACCTCAAATCTCTCTGGGGGAATATGCACAAGGCGCTAGCCTTAGGCAGATGACCCACCCACCAGCAAGTCACTCAGTCGAAGGCCCCAGGTTTCCGATCTGCCACAAAATAGAAGAAAGATGCACCCAAATCTCTCTGGGGGAATATGCACAAGGCGCTAGCCTTAGGCAGATGACCCACCCACCAGCAAGTCACTCAGTCAGAGGCCCCAGGTTTCCGATCTGCCACAAAATAGAAGAAAGATGCACCCAAATCTCTCTGGGGAATATGCACAAGGCGCTAGCCTTAGGCAGATGACCCACCCACCAGCAAGTCACTCAGTCGAAGGCCCCAGGTTTCCGATCTGCCACAAAATAGAAGAAAGATGCACCCAAATCTCTCTGGGGGAATATGCACAAGGCGCTAGCCTTAGGCAGATGACCCACCCACCAGCAAGTCACTCAGTCAGAGGCCCCAGGTTTCCGATCTGCCACAAAATAGAAGAAAGATGCACCCAAATCTCTCTGGGGGAATATGCACAAGGCGCTAGCCTTAGGCAGATGACCCACCCACCAGCAAGTCACTCAGTCGAAGGCCCCAGGTTTCCGATCTGCCACAAAATAGAAGAAAGATGCACCCCAAATCTCTCTGGGGAATATGCACAAGGCGCTAGCCTTAGGCAGATGACCCACCCACCAGCAAGTCACTCAGTCGAAGGCCCCAGGTTTCCGATCTGCCACAAAATAGAAGAAAGATGCACCCAAATCTCTCTGGGGAATATGCACAAGGCGCTAGCCTTAGGCAGATGACCCACCCACCAGCAAGTCACTCAGTCAAGGCCCCAGGTTTCCGATCTGCCACAAAATAGAAGAAGATGCACCCAAATCTCTCTGGGGAATATGCACAAGGCGCTAGCCTTAGGCAGATGACCCACCCACCAGCAAGTCACTCAGTCAAGGCCCCAGGTTTCCGATCTGCCACAAAATAGAAGAAAGATGCACCCAAATCTCTCTGGGGGAATATGCACAAGGCGCTAGCCTTAGGCAGATGACCCACCCACCAGCAAGTCACTCAGTCAAGGCCCCAGGTTTCCGATCTGCCACAAAATAGAAGAAAGATGCACCCAAATCTCTCTGGGGGAATATGCACAAGGCGCTAGCCTTAGGCAGATGACCCACCCACCAGCAAGTCACTCAGTCGAAGGCCCCAGGTTTCCGATCTGCCACAAAATAGAAGAAAGATGCACCCAAATCTCTCTGGGGGAATATGCACAAGGCGCTAGCCTTAGGCAGATGACCCACCCACCAGCAAGTCACTCAGTCGAAGGCCCCAGGTTTCCGATCTGCCACAAAATAGAAGAAAGATGCACCCAAATCTCTCTGGGGGAATATGCACAAGGCGCTAGCCTTAGGCAGATGACCCACCCACCAGCAAGTCACTCAGTCGAAGGCCCCAGGTTTCCGATCTGCCACAAAATAGAAGAAAGATGCACCTCAAATCTCTCTGGGGAATATGCACAAGGCGCTAGCCTTAGGCAGATGACCCACCCACCAGCAAGTCACTCAGTCGAAGGCCCCAGGTTTCCGATCTGCCACAAAATAGAAGAAAGATGCACCCAAATCTCTCTGGGGGAATATGCACAAGGCGCTAGCCTTAGGCAGATGACCCACCCACCAGCAAGTCACTCAGTCAAGGCCCCAGGTTTCCGATCTGCCACAAAATAGAAGAAAGATGCACCCAAATCTCTCTGGGGAATATGCACAAGGCGCTAGCCTTAGGCAGATGACCCACCCACCAGCAAGTCACTCAGTCAAGGCCCCAGGTTTCCGATCTGCCACAAAATAGAAGAAAGATGCACCCAAATCTCTCTGGGGAATATGCACAAGGCGCTAGCCTTAGGCAGATGACCCACCCACCAGCAAGTCACTCAGTCAAAGGCCCCAGGTTTCCGATCTGCCACAAAATAGAAGAAAGATGCACCCAAATCTCTCTGGGGGAATATGCACAAGGCGCTAGCCTTAGGCAGATGACCCACCCACCAGCAAGTCACTCAGTCGAAGGCCCCAGGTTTCCGATCTGCCACAAAATAGAAGAAAGATGCACCTCAAATCTCTCTGGGGGAATATGCACAAGGCGCTAGCCTTAGGCAGATGACCCACCCACCAGCAAGTCACTCAGTCAGAGGCCCCAGGTTTCCGATCTGCCACAAAATAGAAGAAAGATGCACCCAAATCTCTCTGGGGAATATGCACAAGGCGCTAGCCTTAGGCAGATGACCCACCCACCAGCAAGTCACTCAGTCAAGGCCCAGGTTTCCGATCTGCCACAAAATAGAAGAAAGATGCACCCAAATCTCTCTGGGGAATATGCACAAGGCGCTAGCCTTAGGCAGATGACCCACCCACCAGCAAGTCACTCAGTCAAGGCCCCAGGTTTCCGATCTGCCAAAAATAGAAGAAAGATGCACCCAAATCTCTCTGGGGAATATGCACAAGGCGCTAGCCTTAGGCAGATGACCCACCCACCAGCAAGTCACTCAGTCGAAGGCCCCAGGTTTCCGATCTGCCACAAAATAGAAGAAAGATGCACCCCAAATCTCTCTGGGGGAATATGCACAAGGCGCTAGCCTTAGGCAGATGACCCACCCACCAGCAAGTCACTCAGTCAAGGCCCCAGGTTTCCGATCTGCCACAAAATAGAAGAAAGATGCACCCAAATCTCTCTGGGGGAATATGCACAAGGCGCTAGCCTTAGGCAGATGACCCACCCACCAGCAAGTCACTCAGTCAAGGCCCCAGGTTTCCGATCTGCCACAAAATAGAAGAAAGATGCACCCCAAATCTCTCTGGGGGAATATGCACAAGGCGCTAGCCTTAGGCAGATGACCCACCCACCAGCAAGTCACTCAGTCGAAGGCCCCAGGTTTCCGATCTGCCACAAAATAGAAGAAAGATGCACCCCAAATCTCTCTGGGGGAATATGCACAAGGCGCTAGCCTTAGGCAGATGACCCACCCACCAGCAAGTCACTCAGTCAAGGCCCCAGGTTTCCGATCTGCCACAAAATAGAAGAAAGATGCACCCCAAATCTCTCTGGGGGAATATGCACAAGGCGCTAGCCTTAGGCAGATGACCCACCACCAGCAAGTCACTCAGTCAGAGGCCCCAGGTTTCCGATCTGCCACAAAATAGAAGAAAGATGCACCCAAATCTCTCTGGGGGAATATGCACAAGGCGCTAGCCTTAGGCAGATGACCCACCCACCAGCAAGTCACTCAGTCAGAGGCCCCAGGTTTCCGATCTGCCACAAAATAGAAGAAAGATGCACCCAAATCTCTCTGGGGGAATATGCACAAGGCGCTAGCCTTAGGCAGATGACCCACCCACCAGCAAGTCACTCAGTCGAAGGCCCCAGGTTTCCGATCTGCCACAAAATAGAAGAAAGATGCACCCAAATCTCTCTGGGGAATATGCACAAGGCGCTAGCCTTAGGCAGATGACCCACCCACCAGCAAGTCACTCAGTCAAGGCCCCAGGTTTCCGATCTGCCACAAAATAGAAGAAAGATGCACCCAAATCTCTCTGGGGAATATGCACAAGGCGCTAGCCTTAGGCAGATGACCCACCCACCAGCAAGTCACTCAGTCAAGGCCCCAGGTTTCCGATCTGCCACAAAATAGAAGAAGATGCACCCAAATCTCTCTGGGGAATATGCACAAGGCGCTAGCCTTAGGCAGATGACCCACCACCAGCAAGTCACTCAGTCAAGGCCCCAGGTTTCCGATCTGCCACAAAATAGAAGAAAGATGCACCCCAAATCTCTCTGGGGAATATGCACAAGGCGCTAGCCTTAGGCAGATGACCCACCCACCAGCAAGTCACTCAGTCAAGGCCCCAGGTTTCCGATCTGCCACAAAATAGAAGAAGATGCACCCAAATCTCTCTGGGGGAATATGCACAAGGCGCTAGCCTTAGGCAGATGACCCACCCACCAGCAAGTCACTCAGTCAGAGGCCCCAGGTTTCCGATCTGCCACAAAATAGAAGAAAGATGCACCCCAAATCTCTCTGGGGGAATATGCACAAGGCGCTAGCCTTAGGCAGATGACCCACCCACCAGCAAGTCACTCAGTCAGAGGCCCCAGGTTTCCGATCTGCCACAAAATAGAAGAAGGATGCACCCAAATCTCTCTGGGGAATATGCACAAGGCGCTAGCCTTAGGCAGATGACCCACCCACCAGCAAGTCACTCAGTCGAAGGCCCCAGGTTTCCGATCTGCCACAAAATAGAAGAAAGATGCACCCAAATCTCTCTGGGGAATATGCACAAGGCGCTAGCCTTAGGCAGATGACCCACCCACCAGCAAGTCACTCAGTCAAGGCCCCAGGTTTCCGATCTGCCACAAAATAGAAGAAAGATGCACCCAAATCTCTCTGGGGAATATGCACAAGGCGCTAGCCTTAGGCAGATGACCCACCCACCAGCAAGTCACTCAGTCAAGGCCCCAGGTTTCCGATCTGCCACAAAATAGAAGAAGATGCACCCAAATCTCTCTGGGGGAATATGCACAAGGCGCTAGCCTTAGGCAGATGACCCACCCACCAGCAAGTCACTCAGTCAAGGCCCCAGGTTTCCGATCTGCCACAAAATAGAAGAAAGATGCACCCAAATCTCTCTGGGGGAATATGCACAAGGCGCTAGCCTTAGGCAGATGACCCACCCACCAGCAAGTCACTCAGTCGAAGGCCCCAGGTTTCCGATCTGCCACAAAATAGAAGAAAGATGCACCCAAATCTCTCTGGGGAATATGCACAAGGCGCTAGCCTTAGGCAGATGACCCACCCACCAGCAAGTCACTCAGTCGAAGGCCCCAGGTTTCCGATCTGCCACAAAATAGAAGAAAGATGCACCCCAAATCTCTCTGGGGAATATGCACAAGGCGCTAGCCTTAGGCAGATGACCCACCCACCAGCAAGTCACTCAGTCGAAGGCCCCAGGTTTCCGATCTGCCACAAAATAGAAGAAAGATGCACCCAAATCTCTCTGGGGAATATGCACAAGGCGCTAGCCTTAGGCAGATGACCCACCCACCAGCAAGTCACTCAGTCGAAGGCCCCAGGTTTCCGATCTGCCACAAAATAGAAGAAGGATGCACCCAAATCTCTCTGGGGGAATATGCACAAGGCGCTAGCCTTAGGCAGATGACCCACCCACCAGCAAGTCACTCAGTCGAAGGCCCCAGGTTTCCGATCTGCCACAAAATAGAAGAAGGATGCACCCCAAATCTCTCTGGGGGAATATGCACAAGGCGCTAGCCTTAGGCAGATGACCCACCCACCAGCAAGTCACTCAGTCGAAGGCCCCAGGTTTCCGATCTGCCACAAAATAGAAGAAGGATGCACCCCAAATCTCTCTGGGGGAATATGCACAAGGCGCTAGCCTTAGGCAGATGACCCACCCACCAGCAAGTCACTCAGTCGAAGGCCCCAGGTTTCCGATCTGCCACAAAATAGAAGAAAGATGCACCTCAAATCTCTCTGGGGGAATATGCACAAGGCGCTAGCCTTAGGCAGATGACCCACCCACCAGCAAGTCACTCAGTCGAAGGCCCCAGGTTTCCGATCTGCCACAAAATAGAAGAAAGATGCACCCAAATCTCTCTGGGGAATATGCACAAGGCGCTAGCCTTAGGCAGATGACCCACCACCAGCAAGTCACTCAGTCAAGGCCCCAGGTTTCCGATCTGCCAAAAATAGAAGAAAGATGCACCCAAATCTCTCTGGGGGAATATGCACAAGGCGCTAGCCTTAGGCAGATGACCCACCCACCAGCAAGTCACTCAGTCAAGGCCCAGGTTTCCGATCTGCCACAAAATAGAAGAAAGATGCACCCAAATCTCTCTGGGGGAATATGCACAAGGCGCTAGCCTTAGGCAGATGACCCACCCACCAGCAAGTCACTCAGTCAAGGCCCCAGGTTTCCGATCTGCCACAAAATAGAAGAAAGATGCACCCAAATCTCTCTGGGGAATATGCACAAGGCGCTAGCCTTAGGCAGATGACCCACCCACCAGCAAGTCACTCAGTCGAAGGCCCCAGGTTTCCGATCTGCCACAAAATAGAAGAAAGATGCACCCAAATCTCTCTGGGGAATATGCACAAGGCGCTAGCCTTAGGCAGATGACCCACCCACCAGCAAGTCACTCAGTCAAGGCCCCAGGTTTCCGATCTGCCAAAAATAGAAAAAGATGCACCCAAATCTCTCTGGGGAATATGCACAAGGCGCTAGCCTTAGGCAGATGACCCACCCACCAGCAAGTCACTCAGTCAAGGCCCCAGGTTTCCGATCTGCCAAAAATAGAAGAAAGATGCACCCAAATCTCTCTGGGGAATATGCACAAGGCGCTAGCCTTAGGCAGATGACCCACCCACCAGCAAGTCACTCAGTCAAGGCCCCAGGTTTCCGATGTGCCAGAAAATAGAAAAAGGATGCACTTCAAATCTCTCTGGGGGAATATGCACAAGGCGCTAGCCTTAGGCAGATGACCCACGCACCAGCAAGTCACTCAGTCGAAGGCCCCAGGTTTCCGATCTGCCAAAAATAGAAGAAGGATGCACCCCAAATCTCTTTGGGGGAATATGCACAAGGCGCTAGCCTTAGGCAGATGACCCACCCACCAGCAAGTCACTCAGTCGAAGGCCCCAGGTTTCCGATCTGCCACAAAATAGAAGAAAGATGCACTTCAAATCTCTCTGGGGGAATATGCACAAGGCGCTAGCCTTAGGCAGATGACCCACCACCAGCAAGTCACTCAGTCAAGGCCCCAGGTTTCCGATCTGCCACAAAATAGAAAAAGATGCACCCAAATCTCTCTGGGGGAATATGCACAAGGCGCTAGCCTTAGGCAGATGACCCACCACCAGCAAGTCACTCAGTCAAGGCCCAGGTTTCCGATCTGCCAAAAATAGAAGAAAGATGCACTCAAATCTCTCTGGGGAATATGCACAAGGCGCTAGCCTTAGGCAGATGACCCACCCACCAGCAAGTCACTCAGTCAAGGCCCCAGGTTTCCGATCTGCCACAAAATAGAAGAAAGATGCACCCAAATCTCTCTGGGGAATATGCACAAGGCGCTAGCCTTAGGCAGATGACCCACCCACCAGCAAGTCACTCAGTCAAGGCCCAGGTTTCCGATCTGCCACAAAATAGAAGAAAGATGCACCCCAAATCTCTCTGGGGGAATATGCACAAGGCGCTAGCCTTAGGCAGATGACCCACCCACCAGCAAGTCACTCAGTCGAAGGCCCCAGGTTTCCGATCTGCCACAAAATAGAAGAAAGATGCACCCAAATCTCTCTGGGGAATATGCACAAGGCGCTAGCCTTAGGCAGATGACCCACCCACCAGCAAGTCACTCAGTCGAAGGCCCCAGGTTTCCGATCTGCCACAAAATAGAAAAAGGATGCACTTCAAATCTCTCTGGGGGAATATGCACAAGGCGCTAGCCTTAGGCAGATGACCCACCCACCAGCAAGTCACTCAGTCAAAGGCCCAGGTTTCCGATCTGCCACAAAATAGAAGAAGGATGCACCCAAATCTCTCTGGGGGAATATGCACAAGGCGCTAGCCTTAGGCAGATGACCCACCCACCAGCAAGTCACTCAGTCAAGGCCCCAGGTTTCCGATCTGCCACAAAATAGAAAAAGATGCACCCAAATCTCTCTGGGGGAATATGCACAAGGCGCTAGCCTTAGGCAGATGACCCACCCACCAGCAAGTCACTCAGTCGAAGGCCCCAGGTTTCCGATCTGCCACAAAATAGAAGAAAGATGCACTTCAAATCTCTCTGGGGGAATATGCACAAGGCGCTAGCCTTAGGCAGATGACCCACCCACCAGCAAGTCACTCAGTCAAGGCCCAGGTTTCCGATCTGCCACAAAATAGAAAAAGGATGCACTTCAAATCTCTCTGGGGGAATATGCACAAGGCGCTAGCCTTAGGCAGATGACCCACCCACCAGCAAGTCACTCAGTCGAAGGCCCCAGGTTTCCGATCTGCCAAAAATAGAAGAAAGATGCACCCAAATCTCTCTGGGGAATATGCACAAGGCGCTAGCCTTAGGCAGATGACCCACCCACCAGCAAGTCACTCAGTCGAAGGCCCCAGGTTTCCGATCTGCCACAAAATAGAAGAAGGATGCACCCCAAATCTCTCTGGGGGAATATGCACAAGGCGCTAGCCTTAGGCAGATGACCCACCCACCAGCAAGTCACTCAGTCAAGGCCCCAGGTTTCCGATCTGCCACAAAATAGAAGAAGATGCACTCAAATCTCTCTGGGGGAATATGCACAAGGCGCTAGCCTTAGGCAGATGACCCACCCACCAGCAAGTCACTCAGTCAAAGGCCCCAGGTTTCCGATCTGCCACAAAATAGAAGAAAGATGCACTTCAAATCTCTCTGGGGGAATATGCACAAGGCGCTAGCCTTAGGCAGATGACCCACCCACCAGCAAGTCACTCAGTCGAAGGCCCCAGGTTTCCGATCTGCCACAAAATAGAAGAAAGATGCACCCAAATCTCTCTGGGGGAATATGCACAAGGCGCTAGCCTTAGGCAGATGACCCACCCACCAGCAAGTCACTCAGTCGAAGGCCCCAGGTTTCCGATCTGCCAAAAATAGAAGAAGGATGCACCCAAATCTCTCTGGGGGAATATGCACAAGGCGCTAGCCTTAGGCAGATGACCCACCCACCAGCAAGTCACTCAGTCGAAGGCCCCAGGTTTCCGATCTGCCACAAAATAGAAGAAAGATGCACTTCAAATCTCTCTGGGGGAATATGCACAAGGCGCTAGCCTTAGGCAGATGACCCACCCACCAGCAAGTCACTCAGTCAAAGGCCCCAGGTTTCCGATCTGCCACAAAATAGAAGAAGGATGCACCCAAATCTCTCTGGGGGAATATGCACAAGGCGCTAGCCTTAGGCAGATGACCCACCCACCAGCAAGTCACTCAGTCGAAGGCCCCAGGTTTCCGATCTGCCACAAAATAGAAAAAGGATGCACCCAAATCTCTCTGGGGGAATATGCACAAGGCGCTAGCCTTAGGCAGATGACCCACCCACCAGCAAGTCACTCAGTCAAAGGCCCCAGGTTTCCGATCTGCCACAAAATAGAAGAAGATGCACCCAAATCTCTCTGGGGGAATATGCACAAGGCGCTAGCCTTAGGCAGATGACCCACCCACCAGCAAGTCACTCAGTCGAAGGCCCCAGGTTTCCGATCTGCCACAAAATAGAAAAAGATGCACTCCAAATCTCTCTGGGGGAATATGCACAAGGCGCTAGCCTTAGGCAGATGACCCACCCACCAGCAAGTCACTCAGTCGAAGGCCCCAGGTTTCCGATCTGCCACAAAATAGAAGAAAGATGCACTTCAAATCTCTCTGGGGGAATATGCACAAGGCGCTAGCCTTAGGCAGATGACCCACCCACCAGCAAGTCACTCAGTCGAAGGCCCCAGGTTTCGATCTGCCAAAAATAGAAGAAGGATGCACCCAAATCTCTCTGGGGGAATATGCACAAGGTGCTAGCCTTAGGCAGATGACCCACCCACCAGCAAGTCACTCAGTCGAAGGCCCCAGGTTTCCGATCTGCCACAAAATAGAAGAAAGATGCACCCAAATCTCTCTGGGGGAATATGCACAAGGCGCTAGCCTTAGGCAGATGACCCACCCACAAGCAAGTCACTCAGTCGAAGGCCCCAGGTTTCGATCTGCCAAAAATAAAGAAGATGCACCCAAATCTCTCTGGGGAATATGCACAAGGCGCTAGCCTTAGGCAGATGACCCCCCAAGCAAGTCACTCAGTCAAGGCCCCAGGTTTCCGATCTGCCAAAAATAGAAAAAGGATGCACTTCAAATCTCTCTGGGGGAATATGCACAAGGCGCTAGCCTTAGGCAGATGACCCACCCACCAGCAAGTCACTCAGTCGAAGGCCCCAGGTTTCCGATCTGCCACAAAATAGAAGAAGGATGCACCTCAAATCTCTCTGGGGGAATATGCACAAGGCGCTAGCCTTAGGCAGATGACCCACCCACCAGCAAGTCACTCAGTCGAAGGCCCCAGGTTTCCGATCTGCCAGAAAATAGAAAAAGGATGCACTTCAAATCTCTCTGGGGGAATATGCACAAGGCGCTAGCCTTAGGCAGATGACCCACCCACCAGCAAGTCACTCAGTCAAAGGCCCCAGGTTTCCGATCTGCCACAAAATAGAAGAAGATGCACTTCAAATCTCTCTGGGGGAATATGCACAAGGCGCTAGCCTTAGGCAGATGACCCACCCACCAGCAAGTCACTCAGTCGAAGGCCCCAGGTTTCCGATCTGCCAGAAAATAGAAAAAGATGCACCAAATCTCTCTGGGGGAATATGCACAAGGCGCTAGCCTTAGGAAGATGACCCTCCCAAAAGCAAGACACTCAGTCGAAGGCCCCAGGTTTCCGGTCTGCCAGAAAATAGAAGAAAGATGCACTTCAAATCTCTCTGGGGGAATATGCACAAGGCGCTAGCCTTAGGCAGATGACCCACCCACCAGCAAGTCACTCAGTCAAAGGCCCCAGGTTTCCGATCTGCCAGAAAATAGAAAAAGGATGCACTTCAAATCTCTCTGGGGGAATATGCACAAGGTGCTAGCCTTAGGCAGATGACCCACCCACCAGCAAGTCACTCAGTCGAAGGCCCCAGGTTTCCGATGTGCCAGAAAATAGAAAAAGGATGCACTTCAAATCTCTCTGGGGGAATATGCACAAGGCGCTAGCCTTAGGCAGATGACCCATCCACCAGCAAGTCACTCAGTCAAAGGCCCCAGGTTTCCGATCTGCCACAAAATAGAAGAAGGATGCACTTCAAATCTCTCTGGGGGAATATGCACAAGGCGCTAGCCTTAGGCAGATGACCCACCCACCAGCAAGTCACTCAGTCGAAGGCCCCAGGTTTCCGATGTGCCAGAAAATAGAAAAAGGATGCACTTCAAATCTCTCTGGGGGAATATGCACAAGGCGCTAGCCTTAGGCAGATGACCCACCCACCAGCAAGTCACTCAGTCGAAGGCCCCAGGTTTCCGATGTGCCAGAAAATAGAAAAAGGATGCACTTCAAATCTCTCTGGGGGAATATGCACAAGGCGCTAGCCTTAGGCAGATGACCCACCCACCAGCAAGTCACTCAGTCAAAGGCCCCAGGTTTCCGATCTGCCAGAAAATAGAAGAAAGATGCAGCCTAAATCTCTTTGGGGGAATATGCACAAGGCGCTAGCCTTAGGCAGATAACCCACCCACCAGCAAGTCACTCAGTCGAAGGCCCCAGGACTGAGTGATTTGGGGTGCATTTTTCTTCTTTTTTGTCAGAGATCAGAAACCTGGGGCCTCTGAGTGAGTGACACCAGCACCAGCAAGGAAGATGACCCTCGACTGAGTGACTTGCTGGTGGGTGGGTTCATCTTCCTAAGGCTAGTGCCTTGTGCATATTCCCCCAGAGAGATTTGGGGTGCATCCTTCTTCTATTTTGTGGCAGATCGGAAACCTGGGGCCTTTGACTGAGTGACTTGCTGGTGGGTGGGTCATCTGCCTAAGGCTAGCGCCTTGTGCATATTCCCCCAGAGAAATTTGGGGTGCATCTTTCTTCTATTTTGTGGCAGATCGGAAACCTGGGGCCTTCGACTGAGTGACTTGCTGGTGGGTGGGTCATCTGCCTAAGGCTAGAGCCTTGTGCATATTCCCCCAGAGAGATTTGAAGTGCATCTTTCTTCTATTTTGTGGCAGATCGGAAACCAGGGGCCTTTGACTGAGTGACTTGCTGGTGGGTGGGTCATCTGCCTAAGGCTAGCGCCTTGTGCATATCCCCCCAGAGAGATTTGAAGTGCCTCTTTCTTCTATTTTGTGGCACATCGGAAACCTGGGGCCTTCGACTGAGTGACTTGCTGGAGGGTGGGTCATCTGCCTAAGTCAAACACCCAAACAAGTCTCCAAACGAGTCTCAAACATGATAAAATTGAGACTGCTGGTGTTGTGTTTGACTCTTTGTCTCTTCACTTTACTTCATCACACCCTCACCAATAATCCACAGTCCTCGGTTGATAGAAGCGTACAAGGGCATGATTGCTCCGGCGGAACAGCCGTAACAACACTTGGGCCGGTGTCCAAACAGCTTTTTTCAATCATTGCGAATATACTTCGAAAGTTGCCTGATAATTGGTGCATTGTAATTATGTACGATATTGACAAAGAAAGCTTTCTTCGAAACAGTTTCGGGCTTAATGTGCGTTTTGGTAAAATAAAGCTCGTTCCGTTACCACAAAAGTTTCAACCGTTATCTTTGTCGCTTTACAATCATTTACTGAAAACTGTGTGGTTTTGGAGTGTCATTGAAACCGAGAAGGTTCTTATATTCCAGTCTGACTCTTTTCTCTGCGAATCAAGCGTCGATTCTATCGAGAACTGGAATTCCTATGATATTGTTGGAGCACCATGGAAAAGTGGACGTATTCGTGTAGGGAATGGTGGGCTGTCTTATCGGAACAAGTCCATGATGTTGCGCATTCTCGACAGCTTGGGGGATGGGTTCAAAAAAGTCGAAGATGTTGCTTATGAGAGGTATGGTTCACACATTGATGGGGCTGAAGACTGTCTGTGGGGAATAATATGTCAAACCCATGCAGAAGAGTTCGGTTGCAGGCTCCCAAGCCCTGAAACTGCTATGCGATTTGCTGTTGAAACAGTTTTTTACGAAAAACCATTTGCTGTCCACAAGTACTGGGCCTACTTATCCCCTGCAGAGCAATCTATAATCAAGTCCTTCTGCCAGGACCCGTTTTAATTTGTTGGAAGAGGCTCAGAAATTCCGAGTGGGACACCCACAGACTCTTTAGGGATTTGACTGATTTCTGGGTTCATTCCGGGGAATATGCACAAGGCGCTAGCCTTAGAAAGATGACCCACCCACCTGCAAGTCACTCAGTCGAAGGCCCCAGGTTTCCAATCAGCCACAAAATCGAAGAAAGATGCACCCCAAATCTCTCTGGGGGAATATGCAGAAGGCGCTAGCTTTAGGCAGATGACCCACCCACCCGCAAGTCACTCAGTCAAAGGCCCTGATAAGAAGCTGCTAATAGCTATACGATGGGTTCTAGCCACTTCCGCACACGGTGCAGTGCCGTGCCGGGACGCACGTGCACACACGCGTAATATCCGTGTATGATTGAATAACATACCCCTACACAAGGGACGGAGTATCCCTAGCGTACATGCTACATTCGCTACGGCGAAAGGGAAGGGGAACTACGCTTCGCAACAACTCTCCTCCAAGTAAGAAAAAGGCCACGTCCGCGCTGGCCAAGCCCAAGGAAGGAAAAGAAAAGAAAGAGATCAATCAGGGTCCCTCCAAGGCTTGAGCCGAGAGGCATGAACCATCTGACGCGAGCCCTCAGCAGGAGAACCACGCTCCTTAGGCCCAGAATACTCCAGCAAGAAAGTAACTCCCTTGCCATGAGAAACATCTTTAAGCACCGTCCAAGGTCCAGTGAAACGATGGGAAAGCTTATCAGACCGCCGAGTGGAAGGGGTCTTCACAGCAACAACTTCTCCAGGAATGAAAACTGGTTGAGAAGGCCGCTGCTGCTGCTTGGCAAGATATTCCTCCTTAGCTTGCTGAATATCGGTATAAATGCGAGAGAACCGCCGAGCCAACACGGCTGGGTAACCAGTAGGCTCCGAAGTTGTCACTTGAACTTCAGGAGTAGCCAGCAAGTCCACAGGAAGAGTACAAGGCCTTCCGTACAACATTTCGAAAGGAGTGTAGCCCGTGGTAGGATTAACGAAATTGCGCACTGCGAAGAGCGCAAATGGAAGAGAGAGATCCCATGTTGAAGCGTTTTTGTCAATATAAAACCGTAGACGAGTAACCAAAGTGTCATTCAATTTTTCCACAGCACCTTGAGACTGCGGATGATAAGAAGAAGAAAAGACCGCCTTTATTCCGAAAAGACGCTCCAGTTCATTAAGAAGCAAATTCTTGAATTCGCCGCCCTGATCCGACGAAATCTTGGCGGGGACTCCATGCAGGGGAATCCAGTGGTCGAACAACGCCCGAACGACAAACATAGCCGACTTCGTTCGCGCGGGCACCGCATGGCACCAACGCGTAAAAACATCGATAATAGTAATCAGATACTTGTTGCCTTGTTTCGACTTCGGAAAAGGCCCGACGATGTCAATTTCCAAGTGTTGCATCGGCCGGTCAGCATGAATCTCAAATTGAGGAACCGCTTGAACAGTCTTGGAATTCTTGACACGTTGGCAATCGGCGCATGTCGAAACAAATGTAGCGACATCAGAGAACATGCTCCGCCAATAGTACCGCCGCTTGAGATGATTGTACATCTGGCCGACTCCGGGATGTCCGAGCGTGCGGTGTACCGAAGACACAATAATCGATTTAAGTTGATCGGGTACGCAAATACGCACAAGTTCGTCCGAAGGCCGAGTGTGGACGAGAACGCCATCTTGCACAGAAAACTTGCCACTCTTGAGTTGGCGTTCGGCCTCCTTGTTGACACCTTGTGGTTCAATTGTAATATCCGATTCAAAATACTTGATCATATCCGCCAAAATAACATCATTTATCTGCTCATCCCGAATTCGAGCCGGGGGCAAACTCAACTGCAACTCAATCGCATCCAAGAAAGCGCTCGAAAAATTAGAAGAAAACTCCATCGCTTCCAAGGAAAGAACTGCTACTCGCACAAGGCGAGAAAGAGCATCCGCATCGGCATTAGATTTGCCAGGCTTGTGCTGGATCTCGAAATCAAACTCCTGCATATCCATAATCCAGCGAGTGATGCGAGCACTGGGCAACTTCTTAGCCGATTTCAAATATTGAAGAGCCGAGTGATCCGACTTGATAATGAACTTCTTGCCACGGAGATACTGAGGGAACTTCTTGGTGACAGCCCACCAAATTGCATACAACTCTTGCTCCGCGACCGTCCACTTCTGCTGCTCATCAGAAAGGGACTCAGCTGCATATTCAATAACAACTTCCCGATTCCATTTCTTCTCAGGAGATGAGAATTTGTGAGAAGTGAAAGAAACAACTTTTTCATTCCCAAATTCATCCAATTGAGAAAGGACCGCACCAACTCCGGTCTTAGAAGCATCAGTCTTGAGAATGAAAGATTTAGAGAAATCAGGAAGCGAAAGGATGGGAGCAGAACAAAGCAACTCTTTTAATTTTCGAAAAGCCAGATCCTCTCGAGCAGTCCAATGAAAATGTGAACTCTTGGCGCAAAGATCATAAAGTGGCGCCGCAAGAACTGCATATAGAGGTACAAAGATTCTATAATATCCAGTCATTCCAAGAAAAGTCCTAACTTCTGATACAGATTTGGGTGTCGCAAACTTGCGAACAGCCTCCACCTTTGTGGCAGAGGGCTTGATGCCCTGTCTAGTAACTACAAATCCAAGATACTCCAATTCAGCCTTGAAAAACTTCGATTTCTTGGGCTTAAAGAAGATGTTTGCCCGTCTCATTGCATCAAACACCCACTGAAGATCAGCAAGGTGCTGCTTCAAGGATTTCGAAAATACACATATGTCGTCCAAATATACCAAAATGAATACATATAAATAAGTGCCAAGAACGCTGTTCATCATCATTTGAAAAGTGGCAGGGGCCGTCTCTAGGCCTTGGGGCATAACATTCCATTCAAAAAGTCCAAGGGGAGACCGGAAAGCAGTCTTCTCCTTGTCCTCCTCCTCCATTTCAATTCCCCAATAGCCATCAGGGGCATCCATACCAGTAATATAAATTGCTCCAGTCAAAGCTTCAAGAGCATCATCAATTCTAGGCAAAGGATAAGCGTCGTCCGCAGTAACTGAATTCAATTTGCGATAATCAATGCAAAATCGAAGAGATCCATCCTTCTTGCGCACAAGGACCACAGGAGCGGCCCAAGGTGAGCGAGAGGGACGAATAAGATTGCGAGAAAGCAACTTTTTGGTCTCATCGATAATTAATTCTCGTTCAGTCTGCGAGTGCCTCCGAGGGGGCTCCGCGATGGGGCGGGCGTCCCCAGTCTTGATCGATTGCTTGATCGGGGGATGAGGCGCACTTGGGTCGTACGGAGGTAGCGCAGCCTTGGCCAAGTCCCAGTTCTGTGCAAGGAAGTCAGCCATAACAGCACGCTCCGCAGGCGTATCATCCCGACTGCCAATGTCGACGGCCCGGAGAGCATCAATAATGTCGGCGCCATATCGTTGCCGCAATTCATCAAAAATAACAGTCGAAGCTTGATCGATCGGAACAGCGTTCAAATGCGAAAAACTACCTAACTTCTCCTCATATGGATATGAACACTCGGGAAGACCTACTCTATCAAAAACATTTTTCGAAGCATTCTCGGACTCCGGTGAACGTTTTGGAGGCGCGATTTCCACGAAAGAATTGTCAACATGTTTGGCATCGGCAGAGTTGACTTGCAATGAGTCTGCGCAAGTGTACTGAGCAGAGTATGTTGAGCTCGAAGGCGACGGAACCTCGCCAGGCCGGTCGACCTTCACATACTTGCCGTTCCCATCTTGATCATAACTCAAATTTAGAGCCAAGTCAAATACTTCAGCTTCGAGATTTTTCTCAGGGACAAATCGTGCGATTGCACGGCCCTTCTTCAAAACAACTGGTTTCTCAGAAAAACGATTGCTCAAATTCGAAACTAAAGCATATACTTTGCCTCCACGACACGCAGCAAGCCCGTTTGCCACACGGACCTCCTGATTGTCGTCCCATTTGTAGAAGTTGACAAGAAAACCTTCACAATCCGGCAAATAGTGGTTGCCTCCGACTTGCAGTTCAACCTTCCGTTGCACACCAGGTTCAATTTTAACCTCCCTTGCAACCTCCAGAATATGACCATGCTCCTTGGACACTCTGCGAGCGCTGGAGTCGTCCAAGGGGTCAGATTCCGGTGTCTCCGGCGACAGAGAACTCGGCTGCGTAGAGGTGCCAGGTAAGAAAGAGAGAATTCCACACTTAACTGGCTTGTCTGGGTGCTTGGCGAAGACCACAAATCGGTTGTCAGCGTCCTTATTGCAATAGGTGACTCCATTATCAGAAAAGAAATCTTGGCCTAAGATGCCATCGAATGCGTATCCCGGGAAATCAACCACAAGAAAAGGAAAACTCCGGGTGAGGGGCCCAATAGTAGCAGCCACATGAACCTCACCAGGAACAGCCACCAATGCAGAATTCGGGAGCTTGACAGAAGGAGTGTGAATAGTTCTAAACACCTTATTTTGAAGTCCAAGAGAAGAGATTGTAGAAGAAAGAATGAAAGAGACATCTGCCCCGCTGTCGAGAAGGAATTTGTGATGTTTGCCCTGAATGACAACGTCCAGAGTTGACCTCCCCGGAGCTGAGGTCATGAAGCGACGCGGCCCTGCGAATGCAGGCTCAGCAGGAGGGCTCTGGGAGTCCAGAGAACAAATTTCAATTGAGGCTCGGCCATTATCATCAAAAGACAACTTCAGGGAAACCGGCTTCGAATTGTTTGCAGATGATATAAAATGCTTTTTAGCAGGGGCATCTCGTTTCCATCGCAGCTCATCAGAAAAGAAATTCGAAAGGGATTTCTGTTCCAATTTTCCACGATTTCCACTAACTACCACTACTCTACTAGCACTTTTCGAATCATCCAAAACATTTTTAATTTCACGCGAATGCGCTTGACCAAAACCAGAATGTCTGGGCGAATTTCCACTGAAGCAACCTCATGGAGAATGGGATCATTCTCTTGAAGGGTAACATCGGGACCAGAAGAAGAAATAGGAGAAGAAGATTGAGAAGCATCCAAGGAAGGGAAAGGGAAAGCGCGAGCGACCGACAACGACTGCCGCTTCAAGAACTCATTGAGAGTAATCAAAGGCAACAACGATCGAAGTCCATTCGCTGCGCCGAAAATGGCTGGTTTCTTGGCCGCCCCAGCCTGGCGGGCAACAACAGGCTGGGTTAGGCTTTTCCCGCCGGGCGGGGCTGCGAACCGCCCCGACCCTTAGGGTCAGCCGACGACCCACGGCGCTCAGCAGAGCGACCGCGATAACCACAAGAAGAATTTCCAAAATTGCGAGAATCATTTCCAGAATTACCAAATTTGTCATTCGAACGATTGCGATCAAAATTGTAATTTCCACGAGGCTGGTCACGCCAGCTATCACCGCGAGGGCGATACTGCAACTGGCGAGACAACTGGTCCATGCAATCCAAAATAATAGAAGAAGTGCGACGAGAGTCGTCGAGCAACTCATCGAACTGCTGGCGAGCTTCGTGCCGAATCTCGCTCAATTGGCGGCGAGTTTCGTCACGAAGTGCATCAAGCTTATCATCCACCTTCAAAGAAAACTGTTTGAGCTTCGATTCAACCCGCTCATCAATCAAAGACTCAATACGCTCCGAAGTGAGAGCGTTCAATCCAGAAACGTTTTTCGGCGATCCAAAAGGAAGAGAAGCAATTCCAAAAGGAGAAACCGAAGAAAAAGAGGAAGTGCGATCGGTCCAAAGACTGCGCAGCCGACGCAAAAAGCGAAGTTTATTGTCGTCCAATTCAGCAGGCAGCTCACCCAACTTAAGATCATCACTCCAAATTTGTTTCACCACAACTTTCTCGAGAATGCCAGCTTCTTCCGCCCGCTTCATCTTCTCCACAGCAAAGTCCTCAAAATTGACTTGAGTACCAGCCTGGAGACAAGCACTCTGGTATGTGTAGGACCAGAAATTGCGAGCAGAATCCGTCTGGACATCCGAATGCATAAAGTGATCCTCGAACTTCTTAAGAAAAGTCGTCCAATTGTCACATTCAAGGACCACTCGAGAAAAGTCATGGGCCCCAGCTGCCTCGTTGAAGACAGACTGGAGTTTCAACTGCACATGCGGCCAAGCATAGTCAAAATCAACCTTTGCCTGAGCCGTCCATGTGGAGTAGGGAGTGGTGTCCGCAGTGGGAAGGACATAGATCGCCTTCAACACGTCACGAACGTTTTTGAGGAATCTAGAAGGAGCAGAATACTCGAATTTGGGCAGATTAAGGTTGCGCAGGAGCGGCTTAATCATGTCCACCCTAGGCTGGGCAGCCATGATGTCCTCCTGGTCAATGTCCACAGAAACGTTGTCCTCGTCGGCCATCCTTCCTGCCTGTGCGGAGAGCAGGATAGCTTTATTAATACAGTCGTTAACTAAGGACCTAGCGAAGGGCCCAAGCCTACGACGGTACACAGCACGAATAGTGTCGCTTGACGAGGCCAGTGTTCAAGAAAGCATTTCAGATCGTTCCAAAAGAAAGAAAGAGAGATAAAGAGAGATTCCAAAAGGAGAGAAAAGAGACAACTCCGGAAACTCGCGGAATTCCACGGAAAACGGAGGTATCACAAGCAAACGACCTCGGCCAGCCGGCCAAGAGTGCACAGAGCTTCGAAAATGAGATCCATGAGTGAATCGCGATGCAACAAGCTTATGTTCTCCGCAGAATGGCGGAATCGACAATGAAAGGTCGCAGTGCGCAAATCGCTGCAGAACGCACTGTAAGCGTATACGCAATCAGAAGAACGATGCGCAGACGCTGTGAGACCGCTGTGTCGAACACTTTGCGTCGAACATTCCACCGCTGCCACGAAATACAATGGCTTCCGGCGGCAGCCCCGATGATAAGAAGCTGCTAATAGCTATACGATGGGTTCTAGCCACTTCCGCACACGGCGCAGTGCCGTGCCGGGACGCACGCGCACACACGCGTAATATCCGCGTATGATTGAATAACATACCCCTACACAAGGGACGGAGTATCCCTAGCGTACATGCTACATTCGCTACGGCGAAAAGGAAGGGGAACTACGCTTCGCAACAGCCCCAGGTTTCCGATCTGCCACAAAATCGAAGAAAGATGCACCCCAAATCTCTCCGGGGGAATATGCACAAGGCGCTAGCCTTAGGCAGATGACCCACCTAAAAGCAAGTCACTCAGTCGAAGGCCCTGTCGCGAAGCGTAGTTCCCCTTCCCTTTTGCCGTAGCGAATAGAGGGCCTCTGTGGGCAGGGTGCACCTGCTTAAGGCTAGCGCCTTGTGCATGTTCCCCCTGGAATGTTTTTGTGTGCACCTGACCTCGCTTTTGTGGGCCTGACGGGAATTCAAACTGACCAGAGCTAAGAAGGAGTGAACCCAGGGAACGTTCAAATTTCTGGAGAAGAATGATTCGTTAAAGCTTG
The DNA here is from genome assembly GCA_004431415.1 of Cyanophora paradoxa. NCBI lineage: Eukaryota > Glaucocystophyceae > Cyanophorales > Cyanophoraceae > Cyanophora > Cyanophora paradoxa. The sequence goes on along the minus strand of QPMI01000340.1, from coordinate 29,035 downwards.
TCAAAGACCAGCGGATTTGGAATGCTGAGACAACGACATTCCAGGATCATTATATGATTCGGTTGAAGTAGAAGAGGATGCATAATGACTGCCGTTCCCTTAGGCTTGCCCCTTCTGCCTCTTGCAGGGCATCTGCTGGGCAGGGTGAACCTGGCTTAGGCTAGCGCCTTGTGCATGTTCCCCCTGGAATGTTTTTGTGTGCACCTGACCTTGCTTTTGTGGGCCCAACTGGAATTCAAACTGACCAGCGCTAAGAGGGAGTGAACCCAGGAAACATTCAAGTCCCCAAACACTGGGGGGGATCCCACTTGGAAGGGCAGAGCCTCGTACAGGGCCTCTGCTGGGCAGCCACCACCTGCAAGTCACTCAGTCAAGGGCCCCAGGTTTCAGATCTGCCAGAAAATAGAAGAAAGATGCACCCCAAATCTCTCTGGGGGAATATGCCTTGAGAGATTTGGGGTGCATCTTTCTTCTATTATGTGGCAAATCGGAAACCTGGGGCCTTCGAGGTGTGTGTGCTCGGGTACCCCGGGCGAGCCCAGGGCCTGGTTTAAAGTCGCCCCCCTCGCCCAGACCCTGGTTAGCCCGGGCCCCTGTGGCCTGAAGCTCACAGGGGGGAGCACCTCCGACTATATCGCACGCATCTGTCAGTCACCTATGAGGCATCAGTATGGGCAGTTCCCCTGTGTGCAGCACCTGTTCGGAAGCCGCATGAGCTTCCCATAGCACCGTATCCGGAGGTGGGTCACTCCAGCATACATGGGCTTCCTGGGGTGGAGCGTGGGGGTGCATATTCGGGTCCGTCTGAATGCGTTGGCGGCACGTCCGACAGCAGGGGTGTGCACTTGCGCCCCTAGATGCTAGTGCCTCTTGCAGTACTCATTTGCGCTTGGATGCTACCTGGCGTTTGTGCCGATGCGGATTCTGCTGGTCCTCGTTCACCGTGGCCGGCGCCGCGGGGGCTTCGACGTCGACCGGGCCGCCGCCCAGGTCGTCAGCTATAGCTAGCACTACCGCACCGACTTGGCCGGTGCTTGGGTTAATGTTAGAGGCCGAGTTCATGCTTGCGAGGCTGAGCAGCGCGTGTGCGGCTTCGATTTCGGGTTCCTGCGGCTCCGAGACTGCCCTGGCGGTTCCTGTCCCGGGCTCGGCTTCGAGCTCATCATCATTATGATTGGAGCGTGCGGGAGCCCGAAGCCTGGGATTAAGGTGCCGGCTAGAGCTCCTGCTTGGGCTGGGGGGCGGCTCCTGGTCAGCGCTAGCGCTAATAGCAGCCTCACGTGCACTTAAGCTTGTACGGGCTCGTGCATCTATGCACGATCGCCGCGGCGTCGCCCTGCTGCTGTTGAGATCAGAGCTCTCTCTGTCGTTTACGCGGGACGTCGACCATGGTCGTTTCCCATTGATACTGCCCCGTGTCCGGGCTCTTGGGGCTGCAGCCGGGACTTCCTGTCGTTGCTGGGGAGTGTTGCTGATGTCTGTGAGGGCTGCTCGACTTGCGCTGGGCACTGGGGCATCTTTCTTCTATTTTCTAGCAGATTGGAAACCTGGGGCCTTCGACTGAGTGACTTGCTCGTGGGTGGGTCATCTGCCTAAGGCTAGCGCCTTGGGCATGCACTGGTCAGTTTGAATTGAATTCCCGTCGGGCCCACATCAGCATGGTCAGGTGCACACATAACCTTTCCAGGGGGAACATGCACTAGGCACTAGCCTTAGGCAGGTGCACCCTGCCCAATAGGGGTCAGGCGGGTGGGCAATGGGGGAGCTCCTGCCTTGTGCCATCTCCACCACAGAAACTTTGTGTGTGCACCTTGCTTCTGATGGGGGCGGGCGGGATCAAGATAGCCACTGACTGGGTGATGGGAGGTTGTTCCAGTACTCCATCAAGGTTGTTGCAGTACTTCATCAAATATTGTGGATGCATTCGACAGGATCTCAAGCGACATTTGCTTGAAAAGCTCAGCACAACCCCCCGAGGGGCAGAAGTCACCTGGAAAATGAGACACGAACAGCGAAGTGACTGATTGACCATCCCCGTAAGCATTAAGGTACGCCATATCGTGCAAGCAGTAAACCTTCTCCATTACTTCAGTTTTGTTACGTCGTTGAAGAATTTCCAACGCATGAATGATACCTATTTGATCATTCCACACGTGTCCAGCAATCGGGCCATTTTCGAGAACCAGACTAAACAGCGCATTTGTCCAACTTGTCGAACGTATTAGAAGCACCCCTGAGTTTAAATGTTCTCCTGGCTTGAAACTCTTGAGAAAATCGATACCCTCATCTGAAACAGAGCAGCAACAACCAATCAATTCAGGTTCTCGCAAAGGAATAGAACGCAGAATATTCTCCAAGTTCATACTTAGATCGACGATTATCGTATCCACGTCGAACCACAGCACCCATGTAAATTCCTCAAGTGCTCGTTTAATGGCGGTGATTTTACTCCAATGTCTGCTCCAGTCCAACGGTGGTGGGACAATTTCAAAGCGGAAAGAGTATCCGTGCAAAGACGCAAAGATAGCTTTATTGAAAATAGAGTGGGGACGCAATAAAAGAGCCTTCTTTGCTGATTCGACTGAACCGTCGCGGAACTGGGAAAATGGAGCGCTTGCCATGAGAATACACGTGCGGGCTGTTTTAGATACATGGTCCGCACAGGCAGAGTATCTCCAATTGAGGTGAAAATTACGTGCCACTGATACGGTCAGAAGAACTAAGAAAAAGAGTTGAATAAGTTTTCTGTAGGAAAACATCGCAGAGCCCCCCGCCCAATCATCCCACAGCAACCAAAAAGCCCAGAGCTCCCGATCAGGCAGGAGCATGCACGGAGTGCTGGGACTCTCAAGGATCAATTTTGGGTTCAGGGCTACGCCCCCTCGAACTCAGATGGGACTGAAATCCAGCCACCCCCCCACTGAGTTTTGTGGGATTTTAATTTTATCTGGCTAGCCTTCGGCTAGGTGCACTCTGCCCAGCTGGGGCCCTGTATGAGGAGGCTCCGCCATTCCGAGTGGGACCCCACGCGCGGGTTCGGTGCCGCCAACCGGACTGAAGCCAGGCATTGTAGACGGACGGGGGCAGACTAATCTGCGAAACCGACTTTAGGTAAAAAAATGCTTGTTTCTTCGAACATCAAAACTGCCGGTTTTTGTATCTTGGTTTTTGTTGTCGGCTACTTCATCGGTTCCTACTCTGCCGGTGAGGGCACAGTCGTCTCGTCATCTCTTGGAACTCTCGAAAAGAATGCCGGTGTACCACACGTTTCTCGCAAACCTCTTCCTTCTCGTGAAAATTCCGAAAGTTTGAAAAGTGTTGAGCGTCTGGGATCGGTGCAGCCAACTGCCTCGAATCCGTTCCCGATGCGAAGTGAGCTTATTCCTTATGATCAAAATGATATCAAGCGTTTTGCAGCCATGGATATGAATGCTTTCATGGGCGATCTCCAGCTGCTCTACAGCCTCCGGGGTATGCATTACAGCTCTTTTTGTAACGTTGTCAGCTTGAAGAATCCCTTCGACTTCTGGACCCAGCAGCTTGTGATTTCCGAAGTGGCGCCAGATGTTATCGTCGAAACAGGTGTATTCCGTGGTGCAAGTGCTGTGATGTATTCAACCGTTCTAGGTCAAATTAACCCAGACGGAAAAGTAATCGCAATTGATGTTGTAGATCGCGTGGAGGCGACCACCAAAAACCTACCTGCTTGGGAGCGCGTGGATCTCATGATCGGAAGTTCTACTGACCCGAACATTTTCGCGACCGTGAAGGCTAAGGTTGAAGGCAAAAAATGTCTGGTTATTTTGGATTCACGACACGACGAGCAATACGTTACTGAAGAACTGAATATGTATTCAGCATTTGTGTCGGTGGGCAGCTATCTGATTGTAGAGGACACAGCACACAACCATCCTATTAAAGTCGAAGCTACGAGTCCATGGGAATCTGTGTTCAAATTTCTGGAGAAGAATGATTCGTTTAAGCTTGTCAAAGACCAGCGGATTTGGAATGCTGAGACAACGACATTCCAGGATCATTATATGATTCGGGTGAAGTAGAAGAGGATGCATAATGACTGCCGTTCCCTTAGGCTTGCCCCTTCTGCCTCTTGCAGGGCATCTGCTGGGCACGGTGAACGTGGCTTAGGCTAGCGCCTTGAGCATGTTCCCCCTGGAAAGGTTTTGTGTGCACCTGACCTTGCTCTTGTGGGCCCGACGGGAATTCAAACTGACCAGGGCTAAGGAGTGAACCCAGGAAACATTCAAGTCCCCAAACACTCGGTGAGGGTCCCACTTGGAAGGGCAGAGCCTGTTAGAGGGGGGCACGGAAACTTTCCAGCGGCCCTGTAAGAGGCTTCAGCATTCCGAGTGGGACCCGCACCCAGTGTTTTGGGACTTGAATGTTTCCTGGTTTCACTCCTTCTTAGCCCTGGTCAGATTGAATTGAATTTCTGGCAGGCCCACAACAGAAAGTTAGATGCACACAAAAACTTCCAGGGGGAACATGCACAAGGGGCTAGCATAGTGGAGGCTCTAGAGGCTTGCCCTTCTAAGTGGGACCCCCACCGAGTGTTTGGGGACTTGAATGTTTGGGGTGCATCTTTCTTCTATTTTCTGGCAGATCGGAAACCTGGGACCTTTGACTGAGCTACTTTCTTTTGGGTGGATCCTCTGCCTAAGGCTAGCCCCTTGGGTATATTTCCGCAGAGAGATTTGGGGTGCATCTTTCTTCTATTTTCTGGCAGATTGGAAACCTGGGGTCTTTCTCAGAACCTCTCCATTTGCGACTGTAAAAGCAAACGGGCTTCAAAACACCTACTTGTTCCTGAAAGAGAATGCCAGAAGCACCCTTCTCGCAGGCATCTGTTTCAATAATAAACGGTTTGTTGAAATCAGGATAGTGGAGAATAATGGACTTCAGCAATTCTTTCTTCAGATTCATGAAGTCCCTGGTATGCTCCTCTGTCCAAACAAAAGGAACATCTTTCTGTGTTAAATCGTAGAGACGAGCAGTTATAATAGAAAACTTGTCGACATTATCTCTGTAATAGTTACAGGAACCAAGAAATGACCGCAGCTCAGTAGCATTATCTGGAATCGGAACTTTTTCAATTGCTTCCAGTTTTGCAGGGTCAGGGCGCCTGCCATTTCTATCTACAATGTGACCAAGAAACTTGAGCTCCATTTTAAAGAAGTGACACTTGTTGGGCTTGAGCTTCGCGTTGTTGGCACGTAGCCTGTTGAATGTATTTTGCAAGTCTCTGCAGTGCTCTTCAAAAGTCTTGGAATATGTAATAAGATCATCAATGAAAACGAGAACAAACATCCAGAGATAATCATAGAAAATATTTTCCATGATGGCCTGAAATGTGGGGGGGGGCATTTGTAAGTCCCATGGGCATAACCTTCATTTCAAACAAGCCATAAGGGGTTTTAAAGGCGGTTTTCTCCCGGTCAGATGGCTTCATCTTAACTTGCCAAAATCCAGTGTCCAGATCCATATTCGAAAGGAACCGACTTCCCTGAAGTGCGTCCAACATATCTTGTATATTAGGCAATGGATAAACATTTTTCTTGGTTGCTGCATTCAGGTGTCTATAATCAACTACGAGCCGCATTTCAGACGTATCATGCTTGCTGACAAAGAAAGCTGGAGAAGACCAAGAGCTCTGGGACTGTGCTGCTAAATTTCGAGCAAGCATGTCTTCCAAAGTCGTTTTGAACAATTCTCGGTCCTTGGGGGAATGGTGTAAAGGCCTCGATTTGATAGGAGGATGATCACCAGTATCAATGCTGTGTTCTCCAGGCAAGCACTTGTCTTCAGAAAATACGAACTTGTTCTCAAAAATATCACAGTTGTTCCTAAACAATTCTTTCATTATTTGTTTCTGTTCTACAGTTGCTCCAGAAAAACCAAAATCCAGTTGAGACTCTATGCTATCAAAGTAAGCTCTGTCAAAAGAAGGATCAATTGTTGATGTCACATTTTCTTTGCCTTTATGGAGATTGAGTGAGAGAATTTCATGATTTGCTTCTTGGATCCAGGATGCCAAAACATCACCCTTCTTTAGCATCATCTCATTATCACTACCATTGAAAACAATTGCAAACACATCTTTTCCTTCAGGCACCGTCTGGCCATTTATGCCAAACAGATTCTTTGGATGCAATTTCTTGTTGTCAAAAATAATACATCCTGCTCCTGAAAGTGCAGGATTAGAGAGCGAGACTGCAACACCACTGTTTCCTGGCACTATTATGTCTTCCGAAATACATAGAGGCAGATTTGAAGATTCATCAAGAGAAAGAGGGATGCTCATATCTTGAGTGCTAGCTGAAGTCACAACCCCCTTAGAATGTGAGATGTCAATTCCATGTTTAATGCAATAGTCTCTTCCAAGAATAACATCATGTGACATGTCTTCGAGAACCACTAACTTTTCTTTTGTGGAAAGAGGCCCTAAGCTAACATCCAAAACTGTTGTTCCAAGAAGTTTTATAGTGTCATTAGAAAAACCAGAAAGCAATGGGCCAGCAGAAGATATGTTTGAGCCAGCCTTGACAGTAACTTTCTTAGTTGCTAGGGAGACGTCTGCACCTGTGTCAAGCATGGCTCTGGTCTTAATTCCATTGATGGCCACAGGTACAGTGCCTGCTGGACACTGTTCCTGTTGTCTGTACCCCAGCAACACCTCCCTTGGGTAAACCCTTTTTGGCTTAGCTATGAGGTACTCAGACTTGTTTGCATTTTCCACAGGTGCAAGAGGAACATCTACTGCATAAGATCCATCGTCAAGCTCATTACCTTCATATTTCACACCCCTAATAAGTACCTGCACTCGATTGGGGCGAGGATTTATTCGCCGCAAATTAGCAAACATCTTTTTTTTCAGTTCCGGATATTTGTCATGACAATACGGTTCAGTGTGTCCAGTTTTACGGCAGTGGGTGCAATAGCGACGCGATCTGTCAGACTGATCGGTCACCCGAAAATTTAGATTGTTTCCAGACTGTCCAGTGGCTGCTGAATTTTGAGACATCACTTGTGATCGAAAAAGAGACTGAATCAATTTGGGATCAGGGGGATCGTAACACCTCTGGGCCTCTGCCTGCTCTAATTTGGTGCGGAAATCATTCAAAGAGGAGATTCCAAGCATGTTAAAATATTTGTAGTGCTTCGATGATGCCAGCTTCAGAATATACTCCACCAGATTTTTGTCCACCTCTCCTGGGAATGCAACTCTGGCTACCTTGAGGGACGTATCAATAAATCCATTGATGTTTGAACTGAGGTCTGGTGTCCATGGATTGAGATTGTAGAAATACGCCCGAGCATCGTCTTTACTGGGATTGAATCGCGCTTTCAATTGATTAACAACATCATCAAAAAAAGTTGCTGGCAAGGGTTCTGGGTGGTCAAGCTGACAAAGAAAATCATGAGCAACACCCGTTGTAGCCGCTAGCAAAACAGAAAACTTTTCATCTTGTGAGAGACCTGGTACCCCCTTGAGAATGACATTTTCCATTTTTATTTTCAAGTCATCAACTCCAGAAAACCCGTCTGGGTTAAGACACACACCAGAAAATTGAAATTTGGAGGCTTTTTTCTCTAAAAGATTAACAAGCTTCTGTCTAGCAAGAATTTCTTCTGCCATTTCCTCGATTTCTACCTGAGGTTCCTCGTCCTCTAAACTATTGTCCACGTTTTCAGAGGCCACCTCCTCCACAACTGCACTGGCAAGCGATTTTCCACTTCTTAGTTTCAGATTGGAAAGCCTACCGATGCTACCACAAATGGTGGTAGCACCGCAAACAAAACAAAAAGACACAAGACAGAAAAAAACAAGTCTACCAAGACTGGGTCCGTTCCCCCCCGAGGGGGGATATCAGCCTAAGGGCTCGACCACTGACCTATCAAGGTAGGCGGCGCGGTCGGACAGCGCAGGGTCGAGGAAAATGTAGTCGAGCCACGATGCATCTGCCGAAGCAATGTTTTCTTAGGCGGCGGAGCGTGTCCTCGAGGCCAAGGTCAGCGAGCATGTCGGCCCAGTGCTCGAATGGCTGCGAGGGTCAGTTAGGCAGCCGGCATTCTGGGTCGGGGCACGACCCACCCACCAGCCAGCCACTCAGTCGAAGGCCCCAGGTTTCCGATCTGCCACAAAATAGAAGAAAGATGCATTTCAAATCTCTGTGGTGGAATATGCACAAGGCGCTAGCCTTAGGAAGATGACCAACCCACCAGCAAGTCACTCAGTCAAACGCCTCCGGTTTCCGATCCGCCACAAAATAGAAGAAAGATGCACCCCAAATCTCTCTGGGGGAATATGCACAGGGCACTAGCCTTTGGCAGATGACCCACCCACCAGCAAGTCACTCAGTCGAAGGCCCCAGGTTTCCGGTCTGCCACAAAATAGAAGAAAGATGCACCCCAAATCTCTCTGGGGGAATATGCACAAGGCGCTAGCCTTGGGAAGATGACCCACCCACCAGCAAGTCACTCAGTCGGAGGCCCCAGGTTTCTGATCTGTCAAAAAATATACGATGGATGCTTCCCAAATCTCTCCGGGGGAATATGCACAAGGCGCTAGCCTTAGGAAGATGAACCCACCCACCAGCAAGGCAATCAGTCAAAGGCCGCAGGTTTCCGATCCACCACAAAATTGAAGACAAATGCACCCCAAATTTCTCTGCGGGAATATGAACAAGGCGCTAGCAAGTCGCCAGAAACTACAAGAAAGAAGCACCCCAAATCTCCCTGGGGGGGAATATGCACAAGGCGCTAGCCTTAGGAAGATGAACCCACCCACCAGCAAATCACTCAGTCGGAGGCCCCAGATTTCCGATCTGTGGCAAAAAAGAAGAAAGATGCACCCCAAATCTCTGGGGGGATATGCATCAGGCGCTAGCATTAGGCAGATGACCCACTCAACAGCAAGTCACTCAGTCAAAGGCCCCAGGTTTCTGATCTGCCACAAAAAGAAAGAAAGATGCACCCCAAATCTCTCTGGGGGGATATGCACAAGGTGCTAGCCTTAGGCAGATGACCCACCCACCAGCAAGTCACTCAGTCGAACGCCCCAGGTTTCTGATCTGTGGCAAAATAGAAGAATGATGCACCCCAAATCTCTCTGGGGGGATATGCATCAGTCCATAGCCTTAGGCAGATGACACACCCACCAGCAAGCCACTCAGTCAAAGTCCCCAGGTTTCCGATCTGCCACAAAATAGAAGAAGGATGCACCCCAAATCTCTCTGGGGGAATATGCACAAGGCGCTAGCCTTAGGTAGATGACCCACCCTCCAGCAAGTCACCCAGTCGGAGGCCCCAGGTTTCTGATCTGTCATAAAATAGAAGATGGATGCTTTCCAAATCTCTCCGGGGATGTCGGCTGTGAACTATCTTCGTTGGGATTCAGAACAGCCCAAGTTTCCTTTATTACACATGTGGATCGCATGTGGCCCTACGTGGCACCTCTCTTAAGTGGAGAGGGAGTTGATAGGGTAGCAGGGGAATCAGAGGCTTAGAGAGGGCGGGGCAGAAGCTGTTCGGGTTTGTTGTGGGGATCTGGTGTGTTTGGAGTGTGTGTGGTTGTGTTGATATATGCATCTTGTGCTGTTAGCGTGTTAACTTGTTACGCCGAGTGTTTGGGGACTGGAATGTTTCCTGGGTTCACTCCCTCTTAGCCCTGGTCAGTTTGAATTCCCCTTGGGCCCACAACAGCAAGGTCAGGTGGACACAAAAACTTTCCAGGGAGAACGTGCACAAGGCGCTAGCCTTACGCAGGTGCACCCTGCCCAGCAGAGGCCCTGTACGAGGAGGACAAGGAGAAGACTGCTTTTCGGTCTCCCCTTGGACTTGGGCTTGAAGACAGCCCCGGCCACTTTTCAGATGATGATAAACAGCGTTCTTGGAACTTATTTATTGGTATATTTGGATGATATATGTGTATTTTCGAAATATCTGAAACAGCACTTGGCAGACCTTCAGTGGGTCTTTGGTGCTATGAGATGGGCAAACATCTTCTTTAAGACCAAGAAGTCGAAATTCTTCAAGGCTGAATTGGAGTATCTTGGATTTGTGGTTACTAGACAGGGCATCAAGACCTCTGCCACAAAGATGGAGGCAGCTCGCAAATTTGCGACCCCCAAATCTGTATCAGAAGTTAGGACTTTTCTCGGCATGACTGGATATTATAGAATCTTTGTACCTTTATATGCAGTTCTTGCGGCGCCACTCTATGATCTTTGCGCCAAGAGTTCTCATTTTCATTGGACTGCTCGAGAGGCACCTGACTTCCTGTTGTGGGCCGGACGCGAATTCAATCTGACCAGGCTGAGGAGTGAACCCAGGAAACATTCAAGTCCTGAAACAGTCGGCGAGAATCCCGCTTGGAAGGGCAGAGCCTCTTACAGGGTCTCTGCTGGGCGGGGTGCACCTGCCAAAGGCTAGCACCTTGTGCATGTTCCCCCTGGAAAGTTTTTGTGTGCACCTGACTTCCTGTTGTGGGCCCGACGGGAATTCAAACTGACCATCGCTAAGGAGTGAACCCAGGAAACATTCAAATCCCTTAAAACTCAGTGGGAGTCCCATTCCGAATGGCTGAGTGGAGAAGACCAAGAGCTCTGGGACTGTGTTGCTTAATTTCACTCCTTCACTCAGTGGTGGGGTTCACTCCTTCTCAGCCCTGGTCAGTTTGAATTCCCGTTGGGCCAACAGCAGGAAGTCAGGTGCACACAAAAACAATCTTTCCCTTCACGCAAATTTTATTCCTGTAATATCTTTGAATGAATTCCTTTGACGAACTTCGAAGCAAGTCAGCAGTTGTTCTGATCATCTCTCTTCTTCTTCCCTTTCACCATCCACTATTTCCCAATCAACCAATTTCCCTATCGTTGCCAATGCAAAGAAAGATGCTAGTAGTTGTAGAATTGATTCTTTGGATACAATCCCAGGCAGTGCGCTGGATGGTCAACCGCATTTGCGTGCTTCACATTCTCAAATTTCGAGTGGAAAAGGGGACTCGTCCCGGGGAGTGCTTGTTTCAACAAGTTTTGGACAGTTCGAGAGAGGCCACTTTGGCACTTTGGCAATTTTAATCGTGGAAATTTTGAAGGTCGCGGTCGTGGGAATGGCAATTATTCCCAGCGCGATTCTCGTGATTTTGGAAATTATTCTGGTGGCGGTGATCGCGGTCCTCAATATACAAACGCAGTCGAGTGACGAGAACATCAATGAATTTTTTCGACCGCACCCTAAGATTGCGGGTGGTATGACGAAGAGAGAACATGTTTATTTTAAAGAGCCGCTCAAGCTCGAAAAATGGAAAACTATCAAATTCACCATCTTGATCAGATGAAATCTTCACCGGCAATCCGTGCAACGGGATCCAGTGATCAAATAGAGCTCGAATAACATAATGCGCTGACTTGGTTCGAGCTGCAACTGCATGACTCCAACGAGTGAAAACATCCGTGATTGTAATATTGATTCCCAGTAGAAGTCTTCGGAAGCGGACCAACAATATCAATTTCAATATGCTTCATAGGTCCGTCGGCATGGATTTCGAATTGCGGAATCTGCTGCGACTTCTTCGATAACTTGATGCGCTTAGCAGGGGTACTAGGACAGGATGTCGGGGCCAGCGTGGAGCTCAAACCTTCAAATCCTGAAACACTCCCTGGGCGTCCCATTCGGAATGGCTGAGCTACATGCAGGTCTCCAGCTGGGCGCCCTTTGCTTTCATCCCACCGACCAGGTGACCAGGTTGAAAGCCTGTACCATCCTAAAATGAAACTTGCTTACTTATTAGGTGCGCTTGTCTTGAACGCTATCGTGTTAGGCTCCTTGTTGCATTCGGATTTCTCAAGCTCTCTAACTACGCCTTCTTTTCAAGCCCCTTCCAGTTCGTGCCATGTTATCGTTGAGAGCGTCGATGCCGTTCCTCAACTACCTATCGTGGTTTGTAACCCGCACATGGAACATAAGCTAGCAGTCATTGTGCCTGTCCGTGCGAGAGATGCTCAGGCTTCCGTGTTCACTTTCTACATGCATCACTGGCTTGTTATGCAGAAAGTGAACTTTCAAATCTTTTTGATCGAGCAAAATGGAAATAGAAAGTTCAATAGGGGAAAACTGTTCAACGTCGGTGTTAACGTAACGCGGTCTCACTTTGATTACGTTGCATTGCATGATGTCGATTTACTGCCAACTCGACGCAACAATACGTACTTGTTCTCCGATCAGCCTATCCACCTTGCAAGCTGTGTACAGAAGTTCAATTACAAGCTACCATATGAATCTTATTCTGGTGGCGTTTTTCTTGTTTCAATCAAGGATTATACTTTGGTCAACGGACATTCCAACTCCTACTGGGGTTGGGGTGGCGAGGATGATGACTTTGGAGGACGGTTCTCGGTCAAGAAGCTTCCTGTTAAACGTTTAAATCCACATTGTGAAGGGGAGTATGCTGACCTTGCACATCCAGGAACCAATCAAGTTGCTGAAGATAGATTCGAATTGCTTGGTAGAATTCGAGAGAAGATGGAAATTGATGGATTTAACAGTGTCCAGTACCGGATCGAGGAAGTGATGGTAAAAGAATTTTGTGTACATATCACTGCAATCATTGACTGATTCTCTTTCTTGAAATTTATTTCTCCTTGTTTATTGTTTGTTTCCCACCCCACCAGGGTGCACCCCATACCGCTGATACTCCCTCTGACATCATTTGTTCACTGGGGCCCCCCAAATTAAGTCAACGTGCCCACAATCTCTTTCTGGGGAGACTGCGCACGGTGCTAGCCTAAGGCAGGTGCACCCTACCCCACTGGGATTCCCTTGGAAATCAATGATTCACTAGGCAGGCGTGCACTAGGCGTGAGCTTGTCAATGAAACTATAAAAGTTGAAGTCAGTAAAACATTTAGTATCTGCAGCCAAGTGGTTGACACAAAGATTCGTGAACTAAACAAGAAAAAGAAACTCCGCTTGTCATGCAATCCTATCAGAGTGCTCTTGAGTAGGCAAGCGGCCCCTGCCCCCTGTTTTGTGTGGATGGGGTAGCAAGGACCACAAACTAGAAACAAGAAAAAGAAACTCCGCTTGTCATGCAATTCTGTCAGAGTGTCCTGGAGTAGGCAAGCGGCCCCTGCCCCCTGGTCTGTGTGGATGGGGCCCCCGGTAAGATTTTGGGGGGGTGATGGGGAGCCAGGACCACAAACTGGAAACAAGAAAAAGAAACTCCCTTTGACATGCAATCCTTTCAGAGTGCTCTTGAGAAAGCAAGCGGCCCCTGCCCCTACAGTGCCCTTGAGAATCAAACGAAGCATGCATGCAGGTTAGTAACCGAGTTTTTCGTTCATTTTTGCATGCATGCATGCATGCAGGTTAGTTACATCGACATACGACAGTTTTTTTAAAATGGATCCATACAAAACTCTTTAAGCGTGTTCAGTTCCTGACCAGTTTGATATGCCCAGTACTTGTGTATTCCTAAGGGACGCGGGTGAAAAAAGGTTTCGACTGCGAACTGTCTTGCTAATTCAACTGACGGCATTCTGCAACCTAATGCATGGCATGCAAAAGCGAAACATGCATCCTCATTTGCTTCCGTGACAGTAACACTCATTCCACGTGCTGATCTCCATGTGGCATAACGCTTCGTCGCATTTCTAAACTTTGCTTCATCCGAGAAGTGCTCCCCAAATTCATCAAGAATTCGTATCATAAAACTTCGGTTGCGGTAAGATAGACCTCCATTGCCGACGACTGGGTGAGCAACAGGAAGTCGCCATGGAGCGCCAACCAGATCGAACAGAGTCCAGTCATCGATTGACTGCGATGAAGACTCACACAAAAATGAATCGAGCTGAAATATGAGAACTCTGTCGTGGATGCAAGACATCCAAAACTCATACGACGTCATGTAAAAATTGTAGTTTGCGATGCTCATCGGCAAAAACGTGGCATTTATTTCAGACAAAACAATTCTTCCCATGTGAATTTGCTCTCGGAAAGATTTACGGAGAAATGGGATGGAATCGGAAGGATAGAAAAGCTGGATACACCAACAAGCTGGCAGTTTGCGATTGAAATTATGAACAACGGCGAAAAAGTGTCCTGAATGTCGGGTTTCAACTAGGACGGCGACACCACAGCAGCTTTGAGTTGGTTCCCACAACGAAGTGGTCTGAAGCGGCTCGCAACTCTCTTTTTTTTGCAGGACAGAAATTGAAAGTAAGGCGCAGCTTAATCCGACACAGTACAAAAAAATTCGCCTTCGGTTCATCGGCTTCTTCGGTGGATTCGGTATTTAAATTACTTCCTCTGTACTTTGTTGCGACCGAGAGCTTGTACCTTGTCTTACTCAGTTGTCGCGATTGTACCTTGTTGCGACTGAGAGCTTGTACCTTGACTGACAGCCGAGTTGTCGCGCAGCTCACTTCTCATTGCCCTTTCGCCGTAGTCATAATCGATATCATGGTCAGCAGATCGATCTGCCCCGGAACTGGTTGCGTGACCTAAGCGAAACTGACAAAAGCAGATTCTCGTAAGTTTCGCAATTTCGGCAACAAAAGGGAATGCTCGGCAACAAACGGGTCTCCAGCTGCACAGAACGGAAGACACTGCGCCGCTTCGTCCTGAAATTTCTTCCCACCTGGGAGCAGGCTCGTGCTAGATGGAGCGTGCGGCCCCTTCGGGTACTTCTTTAATTACAGAGCACACAAAAACTTTCCAGGGGGAACGAGCACAAGGCGCTAGCCTTAGGCAGGTGCAACCTGCCCAGCAGTGGCCCTCTAAGAGGCTCTGCCCTTCCAAGTGGGACCCCCACCGAGTATTTGGGCCGGGAGCCAAAAGTGACGATTGGAGCCGCGCACCGGACTAGCGTACCAGTTTACGTATATATACGTATATGCGTACGCAGGCGGAGGGCGTCATTACGGATCCCCACACACTTCTCAGCCCGACTGCTAGAGAGCCATGGCTAGCCCAGTTCTCGCCCAGCTAGCAGAACTAGAGATCTAGAGCCAGATCGCCACCAAAGATTTGCCAGGCTGGCTCTGGCGTACACGTTCTGGCTAGAAATATATCAAAGCGTGGCAGCTAGCGCTAGCCTAGCCTAGTCAAACCCTATGCACAAGGCGCTAGCCTTAGGCAGATGACCCACCCACCAGCAAGTCACTCAGTCGAAGGCCCCAGGTTTCCAATCTGCCTGAAAATAGAAGAAAGATGCACCCCAAATCTGTCTGGGGGAATATGCACAAGGCGCTAGCCTTAGGCAGATGACCCACCCACCAGCAAGTCACTCAGTCAAAGGCCCCAGGGTTCCAATCTGCCAGAAAAAAGAACAAAGATGCACTCTTGGGTTGTTTGAATGGAATGTGATGCCCCAAGGATTGAAGACAGCCCCGGCGACGTTTCAAACTATGATGAATTCAGTATTAGGGACTTATTTATATATCTTTGTTCTGGTCTACCTTGATGATATATGTGTCTTTTCGAAATCCCTGAAGCAGCACCTTGCTGATCTTCAGTGGGTATTTGAAGCTATGAGACGGGCTAACTTGTTCTTTAAGCCCAAGAAATCAAAATTCTTCAAGGCAGAACTGGAATACCTTGGCTTTACAGTTACTAGAACTGGAATCAAGCCTTCTCCAGCAAAAGTAGAAGCAGTTAGGAAATTTCCCACACCGAGATCTGTATCAGAAGTTCGCACTTTTCTAGGTATGGTAGGATATTATCGAATTTTCATTATGAGCTGTGCATTGATTGCAGCTCCTTTACATGATTTGTGCTCCAAAGGATCTCCCTTTTATTGGGGTCCTCGAGAAGATTTGGCATTTCGGAGACTTAAAGAGTTATTGTGTTCAGCGCCTATTTTGGCACTTCCTGACTTCAGCAAGCCTTTCATTCTGAAGACCGACGCCTCAAAAGTTGGAGTAGGGGCGGTGCTTTCTCAATTGGATAAGGATGGAAATGAAAAGTTTGTTTCTTTTGCCTCCCACAAGTTTACATCTGCGGAGAAGAATTGGAGTCGAGAAATTGTTATTGAGTATGCAGCTGAACCACTTACTGAGGAGCAGCAAAAATGGACTGTCACGGAGCAGGAGTTGTATGCGATCTGGTGGGCTGTAACCAAGAAGTTCCCCCACTATCTTCGTGGCCAGAAGTTTGTGATCAAGTCTGATCACTCAGCTCTTCAATATTTGAAATCGGCCAAGAATTTGCCGAATGCTAGAATTACTCGATGGATTTTGGGCATGCAGCAATTTGATTTTGATTTGGAGTACAAGCCCGGCAAGGCAAATGCCGATGCCGACGCTCTGTCCAGACTTGTGCGGACGACCGTACAATCTCTAGAGGCGATGGAGGTGACTTCGCCCACTTTATCCGCATTTTTGGACGCAGTAGAAATACAGTTGAGTTTATCGCCGGCTCAGATAAGACTTGAGCAATTAAAAGATGTTATTTTATCGGACATGATCAAATATTTGGAGGCCGACATTACTGTCGAGCCCCTTGGACCCAACAAGGAGGCCGAGCGCCTCTTGAAAACAAACAAGTTTGCTCTTCGCGATGGCGTACTGGTTCATCAGCGTGCAGTTGGTGCACTTACGCGTATTTGCGTACCGGAGCATTTGCGCGAAACAGTTCTTAGTACAGTTCATCGTTCTCTTGGACACCCTGGAATTGGAAAAATGTTCGATCACATTAAGCGGCGTTATTATTGGCGGAACATGTTCGCCGACGTAGTTGATTTGGTTTCTCGGTGCGCCGATTGTCAGCGCATCAAGGTATCGAAGCAACCGAAAGATGTTCCGCAATTTCAGATCCATTCCGACGGACCTATGCAACACATCGAAATTGATATCGTTGGTCCGCTTCCTAGAACTTCAGCTGGAAACGAATATTTGATTACGATTACCGATGTTTTCACTCGTTGGAGTCATGCGGTTCCCGCTCGAACCAAATCTGCGCATTCTGTTATTCGAGCGTTATTTGATCACTGGATCCCGTTGCACGGAGTACCGGTAAAAATTTCGTCTGATCAAGGCGGTGAATTTAGCAATTTCTTACTTGCCGAGTTGGAGCGGCTCTTTAAAATAAAGCCTATTAGGTCTTCCGCCTATCACCCGCAGTCTCAGGGTGCAGTCGAGAAATTCAACGACATTTTGGTCACTCGACTTCGTTTTTACATTGAGGACAATCCCAAGACTTGGGACAAACATTTACCTTTCGCACTTCTCGCTGTGCGCAACTATAAAAACCCTTCGACTGGTAATACTCCTTTCGAAATGGTTTATGGACGGCCTTGTGTGTTGCCGACCGATTTGTTGGTGACTCCTGAACTTGTTCTGGATCCTACTGATGCTGGTTCATACCCGCAGCAGTTGGCTCGCAGATTTTCGCGGATTTATTCGGACATCCAAGGAGTTAAGAATGACTATTTGGCTACTCAAACGAATCTTAAGCAGTTGTACCTCCCTGGAGAATTTGTGAAAGTTTGGATCCCATCGACTCGTCGCTCTGACAAGTTGTCCCCTCGCTATACTGGGCCTTGGATTATCTTGAAAGAAGTTTCTCATGGAAAAGGTGTAACTTTCCTTGTGGAGTATGCTGGACCTAAGGCTCGCGATGCGCCTAAATTGAAATCTCGCATTATGGTTCATGCTTCCAGGATGGCGCCTTGGACTGAATAGTTTCTTTCTTTACTTATTGGCGAGCGAGGACGTCGCCTTTTCTTACTACAGAGCGAGTTGAGCTGAAGCGTAGTTCGCCTAAGTCAGTGTGTCATAGTACCCCCTGATGTACCCTAGCCTAGTCTGATGTGTAGGGGCTTGCCCCTCAGTTGGTGTGTTGGGTGGAAATACAGTGTGGTGTCCAGGAACTTGTCCTGGTACATCAGCGTGTGAACCCATAGTGTACTTCGGGACAGCCCTTCCAAGTGGGACCCCCACCAAGTGTTTGGGGACTTGAATGTTTCCTGGGTTCACTCCCTCTTAGCCCTGGTCAGTTTGAATTCTCGTCGGGCCCACAACAGGAAGGTCAGGTGCACACAAAACCTTTCCAGGGGGAGCATGCACAAGGCGCTAGCCTTAGGCTGGTGCACCCTCCCCAGCAACGGCTGTCTAAAAGGCTCTGCCCATCCAAGTGGGACCCCCACCGAGTTTTTGGAACTTGAATGTTTCCTGGGTTCACTCACTCTTAGCGCTGGTCAGTTTGAATTCCCGTCAGGTCCACAAAAGCAAGGTCAGGTGCACACAAAAACTTTCCAGGGGGAACATGCACAAGGCGCTAGGAGTCCTGAAAGCAGTTTTCTCCTTGTCCTCCTCCTTCATCTCAACACCCCAATAACCATCCGGCGCGTCCATAGCTGATATATATATAGAACCTGATAAAGCTTCCAGAGCATCGTCAATTCGAGGGAGCGGATAAGCATCATCCATAGTAACAGCATTTAATTTTCGATAGTCAATGCAAAATCGCAAAGTTCCATCCTTCTTGCGCACCAAGACCACAGGGGCGGCCCAGGGCGACCGAGAAGGACGAATTAAATTGCGACCCAATAACTTCTTGGTCTCATTAACAATTAAATCACGCTCCTGCTGAGAATGTCTGCGAGGGGGCTCTGCGATCGGACGAGCATCTCCAGTTTGAATAGTATGCTTGATGGGCAAGTGTTGTCCATCAGGATCATAAGGCGGTAGCTCAGCCTTGGCACGATCCAAATTCCCAGCAAGGAAATCCAGCATAACAGTGCGCTCGTCAGCCTTGTCCTCAGGGCTGCCGATATCAACACTCTTAAGAAAATCCAAAATATTTTGCCCATATCGCTGGCGAATTTCATCATAAATAAGCTCTGAAGCATTTTCGACTGGAACTGTATGTAGATGCGAAAACTCTTTCATTCTATCTGTAAATGGATATTTGCACTCGGGAAGTCCATCAGAAAACTCAGTTGAAGATTGAGGTCTAGCTTCTGGACTAGCTTCTTTCTTCGACTTGTCAGTAGAATTCAACTTGGCATCGGTCAAGTTGACTTGGATTGAGTCTGCGCAGGCGTACTCAGAGACATATGTTGGTACCGAAGGGGGAACTTCTTTTGGTTTCTCATCCTTCACATACTCTCCTTTTCCCTCCTGATCATAACTCAATTTAATTCCAAGGTCATACAATTCAGCTTTGAAGCGGGAATCAGGAACAAAAGTAGCAAGCTTCAAGCCTTTATGCAAAAGAACTGGTTTCTCTCCAAAGCGACTGCTAAAGTTAGAAACCATTCCATGAACTCGACCTCCACGGCACGCCGTCGGCCCAGCCGCTACGCGGACCTCTGGGTTGCCGTCCCATATGTAGAACTCTTTCAGGAAACCATCACAATCCGGCACATAATGATTGCCACGAACTCTAAACTCTACCATCCGCTGAAATCCAGGCTCAATTTTAGCATCCTTAGCAACTTCCAAGACAATTCCATGATCTTCAGGAATTCTGCGAATGCTGGAACTCTCCGAAGGAATATTGTCTTGAGCATCTTGCGAAGATGATGGCTGCTCTGATGCGCCGCCCAGCACAGGAAGAACCTTGCACTGAACTGGCTTGTCCGGAAATCGGGCAAAAGTCAAAGTCCGATCCGTAGGGCCAACATTCGCATAAGTGACTCCATTCTCGGTGAAGAAATCCTGACCCAAAATGCCATCGAGCGCATAGCCAGGAAAATCCACTACAAGCAACGGAAAACTCTTGGTGAGCGGCCCAATTGTGGCCGATAAGCTGATCTCACCAGGTACAGACACCAATGCTGAATTAGGCAACTTAACAGATGGAGTGAAATGGTTGCGAAACACTTTGTGATTAAGTCCAAGTTGGGAAACAGTTTTAGAGAGGATAAAAGAAACATCTGCCCCGCTGTCCAATAAGAAAGAGTGAGGCTTTCCTTGGATGATAACTTCCACAATCGATCTCCCTGGAGCCTGCGCAAATCGCCGCTCAGCTGGAGCATTATTGTGGGAGTCCAAGGAACATATTTGAAGTGAAGCACGGCCATCATTGTTGAAACTAATTCCAAGTGATACAATTTTTCGATGTCTCTCGAGAGGAATGAAATGCTTGCGCGAGTGCGAATGCTCGCGAAGTCTTGAAGTAGCCGAAATGAAAGTGCCAAAGTGGCCTCTCTCGAACTGCCCAAAACTTTTTGACACAAGCACCCCACGGGGAGAATCCCCCTTTCCACTCGAAATTTGAGGAGCAAAACTACGCAAATGCGGCTGACCATCCGGCAAATTGTCCGGAATTGTACCAAAAGAATCAATTCTACAACTACTAGCATCTTTCTCATCATTGGCAACGATAGGGAGGTTGGAAGTTTGGGAACAATTGGATGATGAAATAGAAGAGGGAGAAGGGATATCAGAACAACTGTTGACTTGTTTTCCAATTCGCCGAAGAAATTCATTAAATGAAATCAAAGGGATCAAATTACAAAGTCCAAGAACAGCTGCTCCGAAAGTGGCTGGTTTAGACGCCGCCCCAGCCTGGCGGGCAGAAACAGGCTGGTTTAGGCGTTTTTCGGGCGGGGCTGCGAACCGCCCCGACCCTTAGGGTCAGAAGAAGACCCACGGCGCTCAACGGAGCGACCGCGATCACCACCACCAGAATAATGTCCAGAATCATGAGAATCGCGCTGGGTATAGTGCCCACGACCGCGACCTCCATATCCTCCACGTCCAAAATTATAATTGCCACGCCAAGAGTCACCCTGGGGGCGAGAACTCATTTGGCGCCCAATTTGATCCAACTTATCAAGAACTGCATTATTTGTGCGCTTAATCTCCGAGCGCAAATCATCAATTTTTTTCATCTACTTTAAATCCCCCTGGAAAGTTTTTGTGTGCACCTGACCTTGCTTTTGTGGGCCCAACGGGAATTCAAACTGACCAGGGCTAAGAAGGAGTGAACCCAGGAAACATTCAAGTCCCCAAACACTCGGCAGGGATCCCACTTGGAAGGGCAGAGCCTCTTAAAGGGCCTCTGCTGGGCAGGGTGCACCTGCCTAAGGCTAGCGCCTTGTGCATGTTCCCCCTGGAAAGGTTTTCTGTGCACCTGACCTCACTTTTGTGGGCCCAACGGGAATTCAAACTGACCAGCGCTAACAGGGAGTGAACCCAGGAAACATTCAAGTCCCCAAACACTTGCTGGGGGTCCCACTTGGAAGGGCAGAGCCTCGTACAGGGCCTCTGCTGGGCAGGGTGCACCTGTCTAAGGCTAGCGCCTTGTGCAAGTTCCCCCTGGAAAGTTTT
Organism: Cyanophora paradoxa; assembly: GCA_004431415.1. Classification (NCBI taxonomy): domain Eukaryota; class Glaucocystophyceae; order Cyanophorales; family Cyanophoraceae; genus Cyanophora; species Cyanophora paradoxa. The sequence goes on along the minus strand of QPMI01000340.1, from coordinate 7,740 downwards.
TGTGTGCACCTGACCTTGCTTTTGTGGGCCCGACGGGAATTCAAACTGACCAGGGCTAAGAAGGAGTGAACCCAGGAAACATTCAAGTCCCCAAACACATGGTGGGGGTCCCACTTGGAAGGGCAGAGCCTCGTACAGGGCCTCTGCTGGGCAGGGTGCACCTGCCTAAGGCTAGCGCCTTGTGCATGTTCCCCCTGGAAAGTTTTTGTGTGCACCTGACCTCACTTTTGTGGGCCCAACGGGAATTCAAACTGACCAGGGCTAAGAGTGAGTGAACCCAGGAAACATTCAAGTCCCCAAACACATGGTGGGGTCCCACTTGGAAGGGCAGAGCCTCGTACAGGGCCTCTGCTGGGCAGGGTGCACCTGCCTAAGGCTAGCGCCTTGTGCATGTTCCCCCTGGAAAGTTTTTGTGTGCACCTGACCTTGCTTTTGTGGGCCCGACGGGAATTCAAACTGACCAGCGCTAAGAGGGAGTGAACCCAGGAAACATTCAAGTCCCCAAACACTCTGCAGGGATCCCACTTGGAAGGGCAGAGCCTCGTACAGGGCCTCTGCTGGGCAGGGTGCACCTGCCTAAGGCTAGCGCCTTGTGCATGTTCCCCCTGGAAAGTTTTTGTGTGCACCTGACCTCACTTTTGTGGGCCCAACGGGAAGTCAAACTGACCAGGGCTAAGAGTGAGTGAACCCAGGAAACATTCAAGTCCCCAAACACATGGTGGGGGTCCCACTTGGAAGGGCAGAGCCTCGTACAGGGCCTCTGCTGGGCAGGGTGCACCTGCCTAAGGCTAGCGCCTTGTGCATGTTCCCCCTGGAAAGGTTTTGTGTGCACCTGACCTTGCTTTTGTGGGCCCGACGGGAATTCAAACTGACCAGGGCTAAGAAGGAGTGAACCCCGGAAACATTCAAGTCCCCAAACACTCGGCAGGGATCCCACTTGGATGGGCAGAGCCTCTTAGAGGGCCACTGCTGGGCAGGGTGCACCTGCCTAAGGCTAGCGCCTTGTGCATGTTCCCCCTGGAAAGGTTTTGTGTGCACCTGACCTTGCTTTTGTGGGCCCAACGGGAATTCAAACTGACCAGCGCTAACAGGGAGTGAACCCAGGAAACATTCAAGTCCCAAACACTTGCTGGGGTCCCACTTGGAAGGGCAGAGCCTCGTACAGGGCCTCTGCTGGGCAGGGTGCACCTGTCTAAGGCTAGCGCCTTGTGCAAGTTCCCCTGGAAAGTTTTTGTGTGCACCTGACCTTGCTTTTGTGGGCCCGACGGGAATTCAAACTGACCAGGGCTAAGAAGGAGTGAACCCAGGAAACATTCAAGTCCCCAAACACATGGTGGGGGTCCCACTTGGAAGGGCAGAGCCTCGTACAGGGCCTCTGCTGGGCAGGGTGCACCTGCCTAAGGCTAGCGCCTTGTGCATGTTCCCCCTGGAAAGTTTTTGTGTGCACCTGACCTCACTTTTGTGGGCCCAACGGGAATTCAAACTGACCAGGGCTAAGAGTGAGTGAACCCAGGAAACATTCAAGTCCCCAAACACATGGTGGGGGTCCCACTTGGAAGGGCAGAGCCTCGTACAGGGCCTCTGCTGGGCAGGGTGCACCTGCCTTGGCTAGCGCCTTGTGCATGTTCCCCCTGGAAAGTTTTTGTGTGCACCTGACCTTGCTTTTGTGGGCCCGACGGGAATTCAAACTGACCAGCGCTAAGAGGGAGTGAACCCAGGAAACATTCAAGTCCCCAAACACTCTGCAGGGATCCCACTTGGAAGGGCAGAGCCTCGTACAGGGCCTCTGCTGGGCAGGGTGCACCTGCCTAAGGCTAGCGCCTTGTGCATGTTCCCCCTGGAAAGTTTTTGTGTGCACCTGACCTCACTTTTGTGGGCCCAACGGGAAGTCAAACTGACCAGGGCTAAGAGTGAGTGAACCCAGGAAACATTCAAGTCCCCAAACACATGGTGGGGGTCCCACTTGGAAGGGCAGAGCCTCGTACAGGGCCTCTGCTGGGCAGGGTGCACCTGCCTTGGCTAGCGCCTTGTGCATGTTCCCCCTGGAAAGTTTTTGTGTGCACCTGACCTTGCTTTTGTGGGCCCGACGGGAATTCAAACTGACCAGCGCTAAGAGGGAGTGAACCCAGGAAACATTCAAGTCCCCAAACACTCTGCAGGGATCCCACTTGGAAGGGCAGAGCCTCGTACAGGGCCTCTGCTGGGCAGGGTGCACCTGTCTAAGGCTAGCGCCTTGTGCAAGTTCCCCCTGGAAAGTTTTGTGTGCACCTGACCTTGCTTTTGTGGGCCCGACGGGAATTCAAACTGACCAGGGCTAAGAGGGAGTGAACCCAGGAAACATTCAAGTCCCCAAACACTTGGTGGGGGTCCCACTTGGAAGGGCAGAGCCTCGTACAGGGCCTCTGCTGGGCAGGGTGCACCTGCCTAAGGCTAGCGCCTTGTGCATGTTCCCCCTGGAAAGTTTTGTGTGCACCTGACCTTGCTTTTGTGGGCCCGACGGGAATTCAAACTGACCAGGGCTAAGAGGGAGTGAACCCAGGAAACATTCAAGTCCCCAAACACTGGGGGGCTCCCACTTGGAAGGGCAGAGCCTCGTACAGGGCCTCTGCTGGGCAGGGTGCACCTGCCTAAGGCTAGCGCCTTGTGCATGTTCCCCCTGGAAAGTTTTTGTGTGCACCTGACCTCACTTTTGTGGGCCCAACGGGAATTCAAACTGACCAGCGCTAACAGGGAGTGAACCCAGGAAACATTCAAGTCCCCAAACACATGGTGGGGGTCCCACTTGGAAGGGCAGAGCCTCGTACAGGGCCTCTGCTGGGCAGGGTGCACCTGTCTAAGGCTAGCGCCTTGTGCATGTTCCCCCTGGAAAGTTTTTGTGTGCACCTGACCTTGCTTTTGTGGGCCCGACGGGAATTCAAACTGACCAGCGCTAACAGGGAGTGAACCCAGGAAACATTCAAGTCCCCAAACACTCTGCAGGGATCCCACTTGGAAGGGCAGAGCCTCCTACAGGGCCTCTGCTGGGCAGGGTGCACCTGCCTAAGGCTACCGCCTTGTGCATGTTCCCCCTGGAAAGTTTTTGTGTGCACCTGACCTTGCTTTTGTGGGCCCGACGGGAATTCAAACTGACCAGCGCTAAGAGGGAGTGAACCCAGGAAACATTCAAGTCCCCAAACACTCTGCAGGGATCCCACTTGGAAGGGCAGAGCCTCGTACAGGGCCTCTGCTGGGCAGGGTGCACCTGCCTAAGGCTAGCGCCTTGTGCATGTTCCCCCTGGAAAGTTTTTGTGTGCACCTGACCTCACTTTTGTGGGCCCAACGGGAATTCAAACTGACCAGGGCTAAGAGTGAGTGAACCCAGGAAACATTCAAGTCCCCAAACACATGGTGGGGGTCCCACTTGGAAGGGCAGAGCCTCGTACAGGGCCTCTGCTGGGCAGGGTGCACCTGCCTTGGCTAGCGCCTTGTGCATGTTCCCCCTGGAAAGTTTTGTGTGCACCTGACCTTGCTTTTGTGGGCCCGACGGGAATTCAAACTGACCAGCACTAAGAGGGAGTGAACCCAGGAAACATTCAAGTCCCCAAACACTCTGCAGGGATCCCACTTGGAAGGGCAGAGCCTCGTACAGGGCCTCTGCTGGGCAGGGTGCACCTGTCTAAGGCTAGCGCCTTGTGCAAGTTCCCCCTGGAAAGTTTTTGTGTGCACCTGACCTTGCTTTTGTGGGCCCGACGGGAATTCAAACTGACCAGGTCTAAGAGGGAGTGAACCCAGGAAACATTCAAGTCCCCAAACACATGGTGGGGGTCCCACTTGGAAGGGCAGAGCCTCGTACAGGGCCTCTGCTGGGCAGGGTGCACCTGCCTAAGGCTAGCGCCTTGTGCATGTTCCCCCTGGAAAGTTTTGTGTGCACCTGACCTTGCTTTTGTGGGCCCGACGGGAATTCAAACTGACCAGGGCTAAGAGGGAGTGAACCCAGGAAACATTCAAGTCCCCAAACACTGGGGGGCTCCCACTTGGAAGGGCAGAGCCTCGTACAGGGCCTCTGCTGGGCAGGGTGCACCTGCCTAAGGCTAGCGCCTTGTGCATGTTCCCCCTGGAAAGTTTTTGTGTGCACCTGACCTCACTTTTGTGGGCCCAACGGGAATTCAAACTGACCAGCGCTAAGAGGGAGTGAACCCAGGAAACATTCAAGTCCCCAAACACTCTGCAGGGATCCCGCTTGGAAGGGCAGAGCCTCCTACAGGGCCTCTGCTGGGCAGGGTGCACCTGCCTAAGGCTACCGCCTTGTGCATGTTCCCCCTGGAAAGTTTTTGTGTGCACCTGACCTCACTTTTCTGGGCCCAACGGGAATTCAAACTGACCAGCGCTAAGAGGGAGTGAACCAGGGAAACATTCAAGTCCCCAAACACTGGGGGGGCTCCCACTTGGAAGGGCAGAGCCTCGTACAGGGCCTCTGCTGGGCAGGGTGCACCTGTCTAAGGCTAGCGCCTTGTGCATGTTCCCCCTGGAAAGTTTTTGTGTGCACCTGACCTTGCTTTTGTGGGCCCGACGGGAATTCAAACTGACCAGCGCTAAGAGGGAGTGAACCAGGAAACATTCAAGTCCCCAAACACTCTGCAGGGATCCCACTTGGAAGGGCAGAGCCTCCTACAGGGCCTCTGCTGGGCAGGGTGCACCTGCCTAAGGCTAGCGCCTTGTGCATGTTCCCCCTGGAAAGTTTTTGTGTGCACCTGACCTTGCTTTTGTGGGCCCGACGGGAATTCAAACTGACCAGGGCTAAGAGGGAGTGAACCCAGGAAACATTCAAGTCCCCAAACACTGGTGGGGGTCCCACTTGGAAGGGCAGAGCCTCGTACAGGGCCTCTGCTGGGCAGGGTGCACCTGCCTAAGGCTACCGCCTTGTGCATGTTCCCCCTGGAAAGTTTTTGTGTGCACCTGACCTCACTTTTGTGGGCCCAACGGGAATTCAAACTGACCAGCGCTAAGAGGGAGTGAACCAGGGAAACATTCAAGTCCCCAAACACTGGGGGGGCTCCCACTTGGAAGGGCAGAGCCTCGTACAGGGCCTCTGCTGGGCAGGGTGCACCTGTCTAAGGCTAGCGCCTTGTGCATGTTCCCCCTGGAAAGTTTTTGTGTGCACCTGACCTCACTTTTGTGGGCCCGACGGGAATTCAAACTGACCAGCGCTAAGAGGGAGTGAACCCAGGAAACATTCAAGTCCCCAAACACTCTGCAGGGATCCCACTTGGAAGGGCAGAGCCTCCTACAGGGCCTCTGCTGGGCAGGGTGCACCTGCCTAAGGCTAGCGCCTTGTGCATGTTCCCCCTGGAAAGGTTTTGTGTGCACCTGACCTTGCTTTTGTGGGCCCGACGGGAATTCAAACTGACCAGGGCTAAGAGGGAGTGAACCCAGGAAACATTCAAGTCCCCAAACACATGGTGGGGGTCCCACTTGGAAGGGCAGAGCCTCGTACAGGGCCTCTGCTGGGCAGGGTGCACCTGCCTAAGGCTAGCGCCTTGTGCATGTTCCCCCTGGAAAGTTTTTGTGTGCACCTGACCTTGCTTTTGTGGGCCTGACGGGAATTCAAACTGACCAGGGCTAAGAGGGAGTGAACCCAGGAAACATTCAAGTCCCCAAACACTGGGGGGGCTCCCACTTGGAAGGGCAGAGCCTCCTACAGGGCCTCTGCTGGGCAGGGTGCACCTGCCTAAGGCTACCGCCTTGTGCATGTTCCCCCTAGAAAGGTTTTCTGTGCACCTGACCTCACTTTTGTGGGCCCAACGGGAATTCAAACTGACCAGCGCTAACAGGGAGTGAACCCAGGAAACATTCAAGTCCCCAAACACTTGGTGGGGGTCCCACTTGGAAGGGCAGAGCCTCGTACAGGGCCTCTGCTGGGCAGGGTGCACCTGTCTAAGGCTAGCGCCTTGTGCAAGTTCCCCCTGGAAAGTTTTTGTGTGCACCTGACCTTGCTTTTGTGGGCCCGACGGGAATTCAAACTGACCAGGGCTAAGAGGGAGTGAACCCAGGAAACATTCAAGTCCCCAAACACATGGTGGGGGTCCCACTTGGAAGGGCAGAGCCTCGTACAGGGCCTCTGCTGGGCAGGGTGCACCTGCCTAAGGCTAGCGCCTTGTGCATGTTCCCCCTGGAAAGTTTTTGTGTGCACCTGACCTTGCTTTTGTGGGCCCGACGGGAATTCAAACTGACCAGGGCTAAGAGGGAGTGAACCAGGGAAACATTCAAGTCCCCAAACACTGGGGGGCTCCCACTTGGAAGGGCAGAGCCTCCTACAGGGCCTCTGCTGGGCAGGGTGCACCTGCGTAAGGCTACCGCCTTGTGCATGTTCCCCCTAGAAAGGTTTTCTGTGCACCTGACCTCACTTTTGTGGGCCCAACGGGAATTCAAACTGACCAGCGCTAACAGGGAGTGAACCCAGGAAACATACAAGTCCCCAAACACTTGGTGGGGGTCCCACTTGGAAGGGCAGAGCCTCGTACAGGGCCTCTGCTGGGCAGGGTGCACCTGTCTAAGGCTAGCGCCTTGTGCATGTTCCCCCTGGAAAGTTTTTGTGTGCACCTGACCTTGCTTTTGTGGGCCCGACGGGAATTCAAACTGACCAGGGCTAAGAGGGAGTGAACCCAGGAAACATTCAAGTCCCCAAACACATGGTGGGGGTCCCACTTGGAAGGGCAGAGCCTCGTACAGGGCCTCTGCTGGGCAGGGTGCACCTGCCTAAGGCTAGCGCCTTGTGCATGTTCCCCCTGGAAAGTTTTTGTGTGCACCTGACCTTGCTTTTGTGGGCCCGACGGGAATTCAAACTGACCAGGGCTAAGAGGGAGTGAACCCAGGAAACATTCAAGTCCCCAAACACTGGGGGGGCTCCCACTTGGAAGGGCAGAGCCTCCTACAGGGCCTCTGCTGGGCAGGGTGCACCTGCCTAAGGCTACCGCCTTGTGCATGTTCCCCCTAGAAAGGTTTTCTGTGCACCTGACCTCACTTTTGTGGGCCCAACGGGAATTCAAACTGACCAGCGCTAACAGGGAGTGAACCCAGGAAACATTCAAGTCCCCAAACACTTGGTGGGGGTCCCACTTGGAAGGGCAGAGCCTCGTACAGGGCCTCTGCTGGGCAGGGTGCACCTGCCTAAGGCTAGCGCCTTGTGCATGTTCCCCCCGGAAAGTTTTTGTGTGCACCTGACCTTGCTTTTGTGGGCCCGACGGGAATTCAAACTGACCAGGGCTAAGAGGGAGTGAACCAGGAAACATTCAAGTCCCAAACACATGGTGGGGGTCCCACTTGGAAGGGCAGAGCCTCGTACAGGGCTCTGCTGGGCAGGGTGCACCTGCCGAAGGCTAGCGCCTTGTGCATGTTCCCCTGGAAAGTTTTTGTGTGCACCTGACCTTGCTTTTGTGGGCCCGACGGGAATCAAACTGACCAGGCTAAGAGGGAGTGAACCCAGGAAACATTCAAGTCCCCAACACTGGGGGGGCTCCCACTTGGAAGGGCAGAGCCTCCTACAGGGCCTCTGCTGGGCAGGGTGCACCTGCCTAAGGCTACGCCTTGTGCATGTTCCCCTAGAAAGGTTTTCTGTGCACCTGACCTCACTTTTGTGGCCCAACGGAATTCAAACTGACCAGCGCTAACAGGGAGTGACCCAGGAAACATTCAAGTCCCAAACACTTGGTGGGGGTCCACTTGGAAGGGCAGAGCCTCGTAAGGCCTCTGCTGGGCAGGGTG
>QPMI01000339.1:0-40259 GCA_004431415.1 Cyanophora paradoxa | reverse complement strand
CCCTCCCCATCCGTCCCCCTCAACCCCTCCTTCTCCTCTTGGGCTGCATTTCTCCTCTCGGGATGCCGCAGTGCACTTCTCTCCCATTTTCCCTCGGGAAAACTTCCCACGCTTCCCTTCCCCATGCTTCCCTTTACCGTAGTAACCCCTTTCCTCCCTTTCGCCCTCCCCCTCCCCCTCCTTGTCTGCCTTTCCCTACCTCCTCACTCCTCTCTTCCCCCTCCCCCCTCTTCTCTTCCTCCCCCCCCCTCCCTCTCCGCACAACATGAAGTCCATCCCTCCTCCCAACCCATTTGCTCTATCTTTCCTAGTCAGCCCTTCAGAACTCCCCCCCCCCTCCTCCTCTCTCCTCCTTCCCGTTTCCTCCCGCTTCCTCTTCTCCCCTCCGCCCCCCTTTATCCCCCCTTCCGTCTCCCCTCTCCTCTCTTCCCGCTTCCGCCTCTTCCCCTCCCGTAGTTCCCCCTTCCCCCCCTCCCTCCCCTCCCCCCGCCCCCGCCTCTCCAACGCTTCCCTTGCCCCTCGCTCTTTCCCTGCCTCCCGCGATGCCTTCCGGTCTTCCCCGCCCACCGCCCCCCCCCCCCCCCCCCCCCCCCCCCCCCCCGCCCCCATCCCCCTCTTTCCCCGAGAAGCCCCCCCTTCCGTCTCCCCTCTCCCATGTCTTCGGTGACTCGCTCGCCGCGGCAGGATGGCGCCGAGGATGCGGCGTCGCTCCGCTCCCACGCGCTCGTCGCGCTCGTCGCCCCGACGCCGTCCGCGCCCCCCGCGCCCCGCGCGCCACGCGCCGGCCCGACGCGGCGCAGGCGGTGTCGGCGGCGCAGGCGGTGGACTTCACCGCGCTGGGCTACGGCCCGCAGCCCTGGGGCGACGTCGTCCCCTGGCACCTCGACCGGTGCCCCGCCCCGCGGCGCGCGCGCGCGGCCGCGCGGCTGTCCCTGAGCCCCGGCGGCGCGTGCAGGCTCGACCAGGCGTCGGGCCCGCTCGACGGCCGCTTCGACCGGGGGACGGTGGACGGGGCCGGCGTGGACATCTACGTCGTCGACACGGGCGTGCTCGCCACGCACCCCGAGCTCGAGGGCCGCGTCGTGCGCCCCGCCCCCTCCCGCGTGCGACCGCGGCCTGGACACGGCGGCGGCGCAGGTCCCCCTCTACGACGTCGACTCGGCGCTGTACGCGCCGGGCAGCGAGCTCCTGGGGAGCGACTGCTCGCCCGAGTCGCACGGGACGGCCGTCGCCGCCGCTGCCGCCGGCCGCACGCTCGGCGTCGCCCCGGGGGCCACCGTCCTCTCCGTCAAGGTCTTCGCGCGCTCCAGCGGGGCCGCCAGTGACTGCACTGGCCCGGCACTGGACAGCGCCGTGCTGGCTGGTTCGCTCTCCTGCTCCCTCCCTCTAGCGCCTTGTTTCCCGTGCCGCCGCCAGGCCCTGATCATCGTCCGCCGCTTGTTCCATCTGATCATGGTCGCCCGCCCGTGTCCAGGGCTGGAACAGGTCCGCCTCGCCATTCAGAGTCGCAAGCGGCGGGCCGTGACGCTGCTCGCCATGACGTCGACCTTGGTCGACCGCGACGCGTCGCTCTACACGGCCGCCGTCGCGAATCTGCGCAAGTTCAGCTCTGTTGTGATCACGGTGAGGGCCCTGCGCACCGCCTGACTTCGCCGCCCGGCTGCTGCGGAAGCCGACGGCGCTGCGCAGGCCGCGGGCAACGACTACGCCGACGCGTGCAGCATCGTGCCAGGCGCGCCAGCGCGCTGCGCGGGCCGAGCCAGCGGGAGTCTCATTTCGCGCCCGCAGGCAACACGCCGGGGGCGATCAACGTCGGCGCCAGCGACCAGGACGACTACCGCGCCGGCTTCTCGAACTATGGCAGGTCCGGGCAATCCCAGGACCCCGCCACAAGCTCGTGCGCCAGTCTCACCTTGAGCTCGCGCAGCTGCGTCACGATCTTTGCGCCCGGGCAGAACGTGCGGTCGGCGCTGCGGCCGACGCCGGTGGCGGGCGCGAACGGCCGGCCCGGCTTCAACGCCACCACCGGCATCTTCCACGGCACGTCCTACGCCGCCGGCGTCGCCGCCGGCGTCGCTGCCCTCTACCTTCAGGCCCTTCCGGGCTCGCCGCTCTCCGTGCGCATGCGCCCCCGAGCGGAGAAGCTGGACGCGTCCGTTTGATGATCCGAGGCCGGCAGGCTATCGAAGACGCGATTGTGAACGGCTCGGTCGCCGCGATGCGGGCCTCGATCTTGGGACAAGGCAGCCTGAATCGACTTCTCAGCGTCTCCAAAGTGCTTCTGCCCGGTGAACTACAGCCTGCTCGTTCTTTTATCTTTACTAGAACCGCGAAACGCCTCTTAACACGCATGCAGGTGCGACAGGGGCGGTGGGGCCCCCGGCGTACAACGCCTCTCTCTTCTCGGGGATCGAGATCGGCATGTGCTCGTTCACCCCAAATACGACCGCCGGGCTGCCGAGCGCGCTGCACCGGCAGCTGCTGCAGTGGGACGGCGCGTACTTTGACGCCGCCTCAGAGCCGGCAAAGGCCTCCGGCGTCTTCCTCGCCCGCCTCCGCATCGAGCAGGACTAGTGCGCGCGGTCCGCCTTCGATGCCGGCGCATCGTCTGACGAGCGCGCGCAGCAACGGGCTCGAGATCACGCTGCGCAACTTCGAATTGACCTACCCATCGCTCGCGGTCTACATAGGGAACCCGACGATGCCGTCTTACGAGCGGCGCCTGTACGGGTGGTTCCGCACAGAGGAAGTGTGGCCATTGCCCGATCCAATTGTAGAGCGACATGGTAACACCGTATACGTACATATTCTGCGGTCTCTCCCGCCCCCCAACGCGTTCCGATCGCAACAGGGGCGTCGATCCGGCCCGGCACGTACTACGTCCTCGTCCAGGGCAACAGTGTGTATGGGAACGTCGCGGGGCCCGGCCTCACGTCGTACCGGTGGGGCGGCTTCGGCAACGCGTCCGGCGCCTTCCGCCTCGACGTCTTCGACACCGTCGCGTGCCCGTACCACGATTACGCGCCCGACCACTGGACCGACGACGGCACCTGCAAGTTCGTCCCCCTGGGAACGTGCTCGCAGGACCTCGTCGTCGCTCGGAATCGCAGCGTTCAGGTGCCGTGGCGGGCCCGCGACCTGCGGCAATGACCGCAACCACGGCGCGCAGAATCTGCAATGGCTGGTCCAGAAGGCTGGCATCTGGACCGACTACCTGGAAATTCAATTGCCCCAAATCTCTGATCACGTCATGCGCTTTGAGCTGCCCTTCTCTCTGAATAGCGGAGAAGTTCGTTTTGACAACAACGGAAATCGCTTTTTACCCCGCCGGTCCGAGTGTGTCCATCCCTTCAACCAGGGCAGCAGCGGCGACCTGTACGGCGGCAGCGCTAACGCTGGTGCGGACCAGTTGCCCAAACCTCTTCGAGGATAATAACGAATCGATCGTGCGAGGCAGGCCACTGGTGTGTCTGGATGTCGGAGGCAATGGTCTTAACGGACGTGCGGGCCCCTTCCTCCTTTGGCTCCTTTGAGTTTCACTCTCGCGAGCGCGCTCCCCAGGGATGCCCCGCGGACCCGGCATCCAACATCGTTGCTGTGCGCCCGCAGTGCAGATCGGACAATAGCGCTAAGCCAGTGCATTTTGGTAATGCTCATTGTAGATGTCTTCGCAGAAAAAAGATTGGATGTACAGCTACCCTTGGGGTAATTCGGCGAATTCGGTCGATAATGGTCTCCGCTTTCTCACTGATGCCAAAGTTCTCTTGTCTGGTACGTACGCGTCCACGTGCTCTATGATTATTTTTATCCAGTCCTGGTCATGGCGCACACGCGCAGGCACGTACTACATAGCGTACTTCCCGCAGAACAAAGGGTCGCGAACGTGGGCTACGTGGATCAATGAAAACGGCCTCACGTATGTTGATTTTCCGCGGTCTGCATGATCCTTTGCTTTTTCATTCCTTAATCTGCATAATCATATGCTGGGTCTTTAATGGTGCAGCAAATCGGAGTCTTGCAAATCGGACGGCTTGCAACCTCCGCCACTATGTGCGTTCATCCCGCGTGCCGCGATTCTCGACGCCACCCCTGACTTGCCTTTCGCATCTCAAACAGACTCGCACTGCTCGGCGAACACGAGCGCCTCGCCGCTCTCGTTCTGCCGGACGCGGAGCTCGACGCTGCTCGGGCGCGCGCCCGTCGCGGGCGGGACCTATCCCGGGGCCCTCTTCTCCCTCCACAGCCTCGCGAGGGCGACGTACGTTTTTCGATGACCTCTTCGCTGGGTGAAAGAGACTGACGCGCTTTTCTTCCCAGGACGAGGGTAAACATTTCCATCTGCACGCCCAAACCGGACTTCTTCCTTCCAACTCTCTCCTTCTACTTCGGCTGCCCCGGAACCGCAGGCAGCCTCCTCGTCGCGAAGGGTGCGGTCTATACAAGCATCGCCTTCTTTGGTAATCGCAATGTTCTGAGGCTCTTTTAGTGTCGGGGTGCTCGCTGCTCGTGACGAACGAGAAGTATTACACGCTGATGCCGGGCCACCCGTACTACCTCCTCGTGGAAGGTGCGAGCCTTTAGTACATGCACCGAGGGAGCCCTCGATCCCGTCGGAGCGCTGGTTGTTAGGACGCGCACCACTGCGTATGGGATGGGCGTGTAGATACGCGTTTGCCATGCGCCTGCCGGCCTTATGTGCGCGCAGGTTCGATAGATACCTCTCCCAGCGGCAGATTCACTCTATCCGTGTCGGACACGCGCTGCACTGAGCCACTCCAATACGAACCCGGTGCACCAGTAGCAGCGCTCTCGGCCTCGGCTTTCAGCGGCTGAGAAGCCTGATCGGATTGCCTGTTTCTTTCGCTTCTTTGCAGCGCTGGAGGCGGGCGTCGTTTCCGTGAACGCCAGACGAGTCGTGATGCTCGTCTCGTTCACGCCGGGAGAGAACGTCACATCGGCACAGGTGGTATGTTCGGGCGCCACGGGCCTGTTCGCGGTCAATGCGACGGCGACGGACGATGACGCGCGGGGCCTCGAAGTCGGAATCGACCTGGCGCCATCGTTCAGCGGCAGCTTCGACTTGAGCTGCAAGGCGCTCGTGCGCGCGTCAACGGGCGTGGCATCCGCATGGACATCGGCCGTTACGATGACAGTTCCAGCAGGTGCCTGATTCTTTAGCTGATAGCTTTGGGCAGAGGCCACTCTGACAAACGTGTGTTCACGCTTTCTGCTCGGCTGCGCAGCCGCGCCGTGGGCACCACAGGTTTCCGTCTCAGTTACAAACGCAACACAGGCAGTCGTCCACGTGTCGTTCACCTCCGGCCAGAGCGTAAACGAAGTGGAGGCATCTTGCTCGCGTGTCGGGGTAGACTTTTGGCCAGACTTGAAAATAGCACCGGCGGCGGATACTATGACGGCTGTCGTAAACATCAGTTTTGAACTGCCCCCGCGATACAGCGGTAGCTTCGACCTAGACTGTAATGCGCTCGTGGGGTCGTCGTCGGGTTTAAAATCCGCGTCAACGTCGGCTGCTTTGGTGACAGTGCCAGCAGGTGCGTATGACATGCTGCATCTCTGACCGTGTCCTAGTCTCGGCTTCTCATATGATCTGACAGCCGCGCCATGGGCGCCGCTTGAGACGGCCGTCGTGTTTTGGAACGCCACGCAAGCAGTGGTGCGCGTATCGTTCACGCCCGGTCAAAGCGTGTCGGCGGTCGAAATGCAGTGCTTGGGTGCTGGCGGCCCGTACGCGGTCAATGCGACGGTGACGGGCGCTGCGGCGTCGGGCGTGAACATCAGCGTCGGTCTCGTGCCGTCGTACAGCGGCAGCTTTGCGCTGAGCTGCAGGGCGCTCGTGCGGGCGTCGACGGGTTTACCGTCGCCGTTGACGTTGGCCGCCTTGGTGACGGTACCAGCAGGTGCGCTCGGCTGCTTTTTGCGTTGCCGAGAGGGCGTGCCTTCCTCCCAGTTGCTTCGCTCACATTCGCCTTGTTGCGCGTTCTGCCCGGCTTCGCAGCCGTGCCCTGGGCGCCGCTGTCGAGTTCCGTCAGCGCAACAAACGCGACACAGGCCGTCATTCGCCTGTCATACATCCCCGACCAGAACGTGACGTCTGTGGAAGTCTATTGCTCGGGTGTCGGGGAGCCGTATGCAGTCACCGCGTCCACGACAGATGCTGCGGCATCGGGCATCAACATCACCGTCGGTCTCGTGCCGTCGTACGCCGGCAGCTTCGAACTGAGCTGCGCAACACGCGTTCACGCGTTGTCGGGTCTGCCGTCGTCGTGGACGTCGGCCGCCGTGGTGACGGTTCCAGCTGGTGCGCACCTGGCGGCTCACCCTTCTGGCTGATAATAAGGCTCTAAACTTGGTTGCGTCTTGCGATCTCATTCCATCTTGCAGCCGCGCCATGGGCGCCGCTTGAGACGGCCGTCGTGTTTTGGAACGCCACGCAAGCAGTGGTGCGCGTATCGTTCACGCCCGGTCAAAGCGTGTCGGCGGTCGAAATGCAGTGCTTGGGTGCTGGCGGCCCGTACGCGGTCAATGCGACGGTGACGGGCGCTGCGGCGTCGGGCGTGAACATCAGCGTCGGGCTGGTGCCATCTTACAGCGGCAGCTTTGCGCTGAGCTGCAGGGCGCTCGTGCGGGCGTCGACGGGTCTGCCGTCGGCGTGGACGTCGGCCGCCGTGGTGACGGTGCCAGCAGGTGCGCTCAGCTGCTTTTTGCGTCGTCGAGGCGGCGTGCCTTCCTCCCAGTTGCACCGCTCACATTTGCCTTGTTGCACGTTGTGCTCGGCTGCGCAGCCGTGCCCTGGGCGCCGCTGTCGAGTTCCGTCAGCGCGACGAACGCGACACAGGCCGTCATTCGCGTGTCATACATCACCGACCAGAACGTGACGTCTGTGGAAGTCTTTTGCTCGGGCAGCGGCGGGCCGTATGCAGTCAACGCGTCCACGACAGATGCTTCTGCATCGAGCGTGAACGTCAGCATCGGGTTGGTGCCGTCTTACATCGGCAGCTTTGAGCTGAGCTGCAAGGCGCTTGTGCGGGCGTCGACGGGCTTGCCGTCGCCGTGGACGTCGGCTGCCGTGGTGACGGTGCCAGCAGGTGCGCTCAGCTGGTTTCCGCGTCGTCGAGGCGGCGTGCCTTCCTCCCAGTTGCACCTCTCACATTTGCCTTGTTGCACGTTCTGCCCGGCTGCGCAGCCGTGCCCTGGGCGCCGCTGTCGAGTTCCGTCAGCGCAACAAACGCGACACAGGCCGTCATTCGCCTGTCATACATCACCGACCAGAACGTGACGTCTGTGGAAGTCTATTGCTCGAGCTCAGGCAGCGGCGGGCCGTATGCAGTCAACGCGTCCACGACAGATGCTGCAGCATCGGGCATCAACATCACCGTCGGTCTCGTGCCGTCGTACGCCGGCAGCTTCGAACTGCGCTGCGCAACACGCGTTCACGCGTTGTCGGGTCTGCCGTCGTCGTGGACGTCGGCCGCCGTGGTGACGGTTCCAGCTGGTGCGCACCTTGCTTCCCCTTCTGGCTGATAATAAGGCTCTGATCTTGGTTGCGTCTTGCGATCTCATTCCATCTTGCAGCCGCGCCATGGGCGCCGCTTGAGACGGCCGTCGTGTTTTGGAACGCCACGCAAGCAGTGGTGCGCGTATCGTTCACGCCCGGTCAAAGCGTGTCGGCGGTCGAAATGCAGTGCTTGGGTGCTGGCGGCCCGTACGCGGTCAATGCGACGGTGACGGGCGCTGCGGCGTCGGGCGCCAACATCAGCGTCGGTCTCGTGCCGTCGTACAGCAGCAGCTTTGCGCTGAGCTGCAGGGCGCTCGTGCGGGCGTCGACGGGTTTACCGTCGCCGTTGACGTTGGCCGCCTTGGTGACGGTACCAGCAGGTGCGCTCGGCTGCTTTTTGCGTTGCCGAGAGGGCGTGCCTTCCTCCCAGTTGCTTCGCTCACATTCGCCTTGGTGCGCGTTCTGCCCGGCTTCGCAGCCGTGCCCTGGGCGCCGCTGTCGAGTTCCGTCAGCGCAACAAACGCGACACAGGCCGTCATTCGCCTGTCATACATCCCCGACCAGAACGTGACGTCTGTGGAAGTCTATTGCTCGGGTGTCGGGGAGCCGTATGCAGTCACCGCGTCCACGACAGATGCTGCGGCATCGGGCATCAACATCACCGTCGGTCTCGTGCCGTCGTACGCCGGTAGCTTCGAACTGAGCTGCGCAACACGCGTTCACGCGTTGTCGGGTCTGCCGTCGTCGTGGACGTCGGCCGCCGTGGTGACGGTTCCAGCTGGTGCGCACCTGGCGGCTCACCCTTCTGGCTGATAATAAGGCTCTAAACTTGGTTGCGTCTTGCGATCTCATTCCATCTTGCAGCCGCGCCATGGGCGCCGCTTGAGACGGCCGTCGTGTTTTGGAACGCCACGCAAGCAGTGGTGCGCGTATCGTTCACGCCCGGTCAAAGCGTGTCGGCGGTCGAAATGCAGTGCTTGGGTGCTGGCGGCCCGTACGCGGTCAATGCGACGGTGACGGGCGCTGCGGCGTCGGGCGTGAACATCAGCGTCGGGCTGGTGCCATCTTACAGCGGCAGCTTTGCGCTGAGCTGCAGGGCGCTCGTGCGGGCGTCGACGGGTCTGCCATCGGCGTGGACGTCGGCCGCCGTGGTGACGGTGCCAGCAGGTGCGCTCAGCTGCTTTTTGCGTCGTCGAGGCGGCGTGCCTTCCTCCCAGTTGCACCTCTCACATTTGCCTTGTTGCACGTTGTGCTCGGCTGCGCAGCCGTGCCCTGGGCGCCGCTGTCGAGTTCCGTCAGCGCGACGAACGCGACACAGGCCGTCATTCGCGTGTCATACATCACCGACCAGAACGTGACGTCTGTGGAAGTCTTTTGCTCGGGCAGCGGCGGGCCGTATGCAGTCAACGCGTCCACGACAGATGCTTCTGCATCGAGCGTGAACGTCAGCATCGGGTTGGTGCCGTCTTACATCGGCAGCTTTGAGCTGAGCTGCAAGGCGCTTGTGCGGGCGTCGACAAGCTTGACATCCGCATGGACGTCGGCTGCTGTAGTGAAAGTGCCAGCAGGTGCGCTCGGCTGGTTTCCGCGTTGCCGAGAGGGCGTGCCTTCCTCCCAGTTGCTGCGCTCACATTTGCCTTGTTGCACGTTCTGCCCGGCTGCGCAGCCGTGCCCTGGGCGCCGCTGTCGAGTTCCGTCAGCGCAACAAACGCGACACAGGCCGTCATTCGCCTGTCATACATCACCGACCAGAACGTGACGTCTGTGGAAGTCACTTGCTCGAGCTCAGGCAGCGGCGGGCCGTATGCAGTCAACGCGTCCACGACAGATGCTGCAGCATCGGGCATCAACATCACCGTCGGTCTCGTGCCGTCGTACGCCGGCAGCTTCGAACTGAGCTGCGCAACACGCGTTCACGCGTTGTCGGGTCTGCCGTCGTCGTGGACGTCGGCCGCCGTGGTGACGGTTCCAGCTGGTGCGCACCTTGCTTCCCCTTCTGGCTGATAATAAGGCTCTGATCTTGGTTGCGTCTTGCGATCTCATTCCATCTTGCAGCCGCGCCATGGGCGCCGCTTGAGACGGCCGTCGTGTTTTGGAACGCCACGCAAGCAGTGGTGCGCGTATCGTTCACGCCCGGTCAAAGCGTGTCGGCGGTCGAAATGCAGTGCTTGGGTGCTGGCGGCCCGTACGCGGTCAATGCGACGGTGACGGGCGCTGCGGCGTCGGGCGTGAATATCAGCGTCGGGCTGGTGCCATCTTACAGCGGCAGCTTTGCGCTGAGCTGCAGGGCGCTTGTGCGGGCGTCGACGGGTCTGCCGTCGCCGTGGACGTCGGCCGCCTTGGTGACGGTGCCAGCAGGTGCGCTCGGCTGCTTTTTGCGTTGCCGAGAGGGCGTGCCTTCCTCCCAGTTGCACCGCTCACATTCGCCTTGTTGCACGTTGTGCTCGGCTGCGCAGCCGTGCCCTGGGCGCCGCTGTCGAGTTCCGTCAGCGCAACAAACGCGACACAGGCCGTCATTCGCCTGTCATACATCCCCGACCAGAACGTGACGTCTGTGGAAGTCTATTGCTCGGGTGTCGGGGAGCCGTATGCAGTCACCGCGTCCACGACAGATGCTGCGGCATCGGGCATCAACATCACCGTCGGTCTCGTGCCGTCGTACGCCGGCAGCTTCGAACTGAGCTGCGCAACACGCGTTCACGCGTTGTCGGGTCTGCCGTCGTCGTGGACGTCGGCCGCCGTGGTGACGGTTCCAGCTGGTGCGCACCTGGCGGCTCACCCTTCTGGCTGATAATAAGGCTCTAAACTTGGTTGCGTCTTGCGATCTCATTCCATCTTGCAGCCGCGCCATGGGCGCCGCTTGAGACGGCCGTCGTGTTTTGGAACGCCACGCAAGCAGTGGTGCGCGTATCGTTCACGCCCGGTCAAAGCGTGTCGGCGGTCGAAATGCAGTGTTCGGGCGCTGGCGGCCCGTACGCGGTCAATGCGACGGTGACGGGCGCTGCGGCGTCGGGCGTGAACATCAGCGTCGGGCTGGTGCCATCTTACAGCGGCAGCTTTGCGCTGAGCTGCAGGGCGCTTGTGCGGGCGTCGACGGGTCTGCCGTCGCCGTGGACGTCGGCCGCCTTGGTGACGGTGCCAGCAGGTGCGCTCCGTGCAGCCCATTGCGATCAGTTGAATTGTGTGTTTGAATGTATCTCGCAGCGGCTCCGGATACGCCGGCACTTCTCTCGGCCGAGGCTCTGAATGTGTCTCTCGCCGAGTTTCGGTTGAGTTTCCGAGCTGGCCAGAACGTGACTTCGCTCGATGTCAGTTGTTCTGGTGTCGGCGGGCCGTACCGCGCCCTCCCGGCGGTTTCCGACACAGTGTCGAGCGGCGCCGTCGTGCTGATGCCTGTATCGCCGTCGTACCTCGGCAACTACACCCTCGACTGCGCGCTAGCTGCCGTGGGGGTGACCGGGCTTCCCAGCGCGCCCAGCGCACGCGCATCGCTCCTCGTCTTGGCCGGTTTGCTCCTGAGAATGGACTGTTTACGCTTGATCTCGCGATCTCTGACTACCGTTGTCGCAAGCAGCAAATCCGTGGGCTCCCTGGGACATCGTTCTGACAGCGATCAACGCGACGTGCTTCCAGGCGGACGCTGCATTCTCCTCGGAGCAGGGCGTCTCTTATCTCGAGCACAGCTGCAGCGAATCCAGCAGAGCGTTTACGTACGTTGGTAGCGTGCCCGTTGGCGCGCCGCAGCGAGCAGCTGGACGCCTCAGCTTCTTGGTTGCGACGCGTCCTCAATACAGTGGAAGCTACTCTGTCGACTGCGCGTTCTCCGTGCGAGCGACGACGGGTTTGCTCTCGCCTCCAGCCCGCGCGGCGACATCGATCCCTCCAGGTATTTTCTAGATGCAGCAGCTTTTGGCGTGGGCTGACCGGCTCCACCTTTCGCCGCCCGTCGCGGCAGCTGCGCCGGGGGCGCCGGCGATCGCGTCGCTCGCTGCAGCGAACGCCTCGGCGCTGGCGCTGGAGGTCGGCTTCGCGGCCGGCCAGAGCGTCGAGCTCGCCGACGTGCGCTGCACGGGGGCCGGCGGCCCGTACGCCGCCAACTTCACCGCCGCCTCCCCTCCGCTCCGCGCGCTCCTGCCCGTCGCCGTGTCGGAGGCCGGCAGCTGGCCCGCCTCGTGCACGGCGCGGCTGCTCTCCTCGGCTGGAGTGGCCTCGCCCTGGTCCCCGGCCGCCGCCGCCACTGTCCCCGGTGAGCGCTGGGGCGTGCCTTGCTTCCGGGCGCGCGCCGGCCCCGTCCGAGCGCGAGCGGCCGGCAGGCGTCTTCCTCATGAAGCGCGGCGAGGTGTCGCTGTCGAGCGCCCTCGTCGCGCCGGGCGCCGCCTTCTCCGCCGTCGTCGCCTTCCGCAGCTCCCTCGGCTTCGCCAAGGTCGCCCTGCTCGGGCGCCGGCCGGCCTCGGCGGCCGCGGCAGCCGACGGGGCGATCCTCGTTCACGACGTCGGTCCGCCCCGCCCCTCTCCCCAGTTCCCCCCCCCCCCCCCCAACCTCCCCCTTCCCCCCCCTCCCCCCCGGCGCTGCGCACGCCCAACCGCGTCGCCGCGCACGCAGAGAGAGGAACGTGGGCCGAGGCCACCGCGCGGGGCCCCTTCGAAGGCTACGGGGTGCAGTGCGCGTGGGACAACGCGGCGGCCGTCTTCTGCACCGGTGAGCACCTGCCGGGGCCCCGCAGCCAGCCGGGCGTGAGCGGGGGGCGCAGGCGGGTACGTCGGGACGACGGACGAGGCGAGCGCTGCGGCGTGGGTGCTCTCGAGCTCGCTGGACGAGCGCGTCGACCTCCCCGCAATGCCCGCCGCCCGCGCGAACCATTGTGCGCGCCATCCCAAGCCCGCCGCTCGTGCGCCGCGACGCGATAAGGAATCGAAGTCTCACCTGCGTGTGACCCGCAGGCATGACGGTTTTCAATCGGACACTCTGGGTGCTCTGAGCTCGTTTCGTTCGAAATAGCTGCGGTTGAACATGCCGCTTCAGGTGTTTGGCGGTGAGGGGTCGAGCGGCGCGGCGCGCAACGACTTGATCAGGTCTGCATCATGAGCGCTCGTCGATCCCGCTCGGCTTTTAGCGCCATATCTGACTCACCCTGCGCCCGCCAGCTACGACGTGTCAAGCCGGCTGTGGGCCACTGACGCCAACATCCGACAAGGCAACGTGGACCTGCCGCGGCGGCCTAACCCGTCATGCGCACGCATCGGTGCTCGATCACTTCCTGCGTGCCTCCAGTGTGCTTGTCCAACGCCCCGCCCGGGCAGACGGGGTCTGGTATGTGGCGGTCGTGTCGGAAGATGGGGACGCCACGATTGAGATACAGTCCGTCCATTCCGCCGTCCCGCGACGAGGACCCGCGCTGACGCGTTCTGCACGGCCAGCGCGATCGAGCTGGGCTGGAGGGCGGCGGGGGGCCGCGCGGCGCGCCTCGCGGGGGCGGTGGGGCGCTCGTCGGGGGCGGCCTTCCGCCTGGGGGCGTGCCAGGGGTACCTCTACGCCGTGCTCGCCGACGCGAACGCGACGCTCCTCTACCTCGACCCCAACGGCCCGCCCCGCCCCCGCCCCGCCCCGGCCCCGCCCCGCGCGGCTGAGCGGCAGGCGCGCAGACGCCTCCGCGGAGCACGTCGGCGGCCTCGGCGTCGACCTCGCCTCGCCCGCCCTCGTCGCCGACTGCTCCTCGTGCACCGCGTGCGCCCCGCGCCGGCCCCGCTCGCCGATCGCCCCGCTCCGCCTGACGGGGCGCCGCGGCGCGCCAGGATGCTCTTCGGCGTGGCGAACGAGACCGCGCCCGCGCAGCAGTCGCGCCTGCTCTCCTCGCCGGTGCGCCCCCGCCTCGCCGCCGCGCGCGCTGTGGCGCGGCTCGCGCCGCCGACCGCCGACGTCGGTGCAGGCACGGTGCCCCTCGCGGCGGCCGCCTGCGGCTACCCGTCGGACGGCGAGCTCCCGGCGGTCCCCTTCCAGCTCCTCCCGCCCCCGCAGCAGCCGACGCCGCTGCCACCCCCGCCGCCCCCGCCGCCGCCCCGACCCCCTCGCCCTCGCCGCCCGACGCGCCCCCGGCCGCCTCCCCCACGCCCACGCCGACGCCATCGGCGCCGCCACCGGCGACCGTCGCGCCGACGCCACCGGCGCCGAGCGCGACGCCGGCGGGGGCGGGGGCGGTGGAGGTGGAGTTCTGGCTGTCGGTGCCGGCGACGCGGGGGGAGTGCGAGGCGTACGTGCAGGGGCGGAGCCTCGCCTCCGTGTCGCAGGGCTTCTCCCGCTTCCTCGCCGCAGCGCTCCGCGTCGAGCTCGACGAGGTCCCCCCCCGCCCGCCCCGCGATCCGCTCCCCGCCCCCGACCCTCGGCCGCCCGGGACGCAGGGGCGCGTGCAAATCGCCGGCGTCCGATGCGGCTCCATCCTGTTTCACGTTCAGGTGCGCAAACCGAGCGGGCCGTCTCACCCCGCCCAGTTCCCGTCGGGGGGCGCCGACGGGGCGCGGCAGGTGCTGAAAGCGGTGCTGGCGTCGAAGTCGGTGGCGGTGGAGCTGCCGGCGGCGTTCCTCGTGGAGGCGATGGCGAACCTGACGCGCGCCGGCGAGCTGCTCATGCCGGGCCTCGACGACCGGCCCGTCGCCGCCATGGGCAACGCCACCTTCGCCGCCGGCGTCCAGCCCGAAGGGGCCGCCGCCGAGGCCCTCGCCCGCGGCGAGACCATCCTCGCCCCCGAGCAGCCCGTCGCCCTCGTCGACCAGCCGCCCCCCACGCCCACCCTCCCCGCCATCGCCCCCGCCGCCGTCCCCAGCGCGACGGGCGGCGGCGGCAGCGGCTCGCCGATGGGCGCGGCGATAGGCGCGGCGGCGGCGGCGGGTGTTCTCCTGGTCGCGATCGGGGTGGGTTTCGGGGTGTACTGGAAGCGGCGGCAGCGGGCGCGGGCGTTCGGGGCCGGCTCGGCGACGGAGACGGCGGAGATGCCGTTCATCTCGCTCCACTCGTCGGCGTCGCTGCTGCAGGCGATCACGGGGCTCACTCCGCACACCGACGGCTCCCTCCCCAGCGTCTGGGTGCGCTGCCCGCCGCCTGCCGCGGGGCGGGGCTGACGGGGGGGCGGGGGCAGCTGGACCTGCCGGCGCTGACGGGGGACGAGCTGGACCTGCTGGGCGCGGCGCGCCCCGCGGAGGCGGCCGGCGGCTCCAGCGCCGTCCTCGGCGAGGAGGCGAACGACCTGACCCTCGCCCAGCGCGCCACGCTCGCCCCCCCGCGCCCCGTCCCCGAGCCCCTCCTCCGGAGCGTCCGCGAGCCCCTCGCCATGCTCGGCGAGGGCGCCTTCGGCCGCGGTCCGCCCCCCGCCCGCTCCGCCCCGCCCCCGCCCGCCCCGCCCGCCCCCCCTCCCCCCCCCCCCCCCGCCCCGCCCCGCCCCGCCCGCCCGCCCCGCCCGCCCGCCCGCGCTGACGGGCCGGCGGCAGTGTACGCGATCTCGCTGCCGGAGTGGGCCGCCACCTGGCTCCGCGACGGCGACGGGGCGGAGGGGGCGGAGGGGGCGGAGGGGGCGGACGGGGGCCGGGAGATCAAGCGGGCGGTGAAGGAGGTCTCGCTCAGCGACCCGCAGGTCGCCGCTCGCGAGATCCACGGCGCCCGCCTCCAGAAGGTGCCCCCCCCGCCCCGCCCGCCCCGGCGCGGGCCGCGGGCCGACGGGGCGGGGGGGCAGGTGTGCGACCACCCGAACGTGCTGCGCTGCGAGGCGCTCTTCACGGACCGCTTCAAGATCTACATCGGCGCGCCCCGCCGCCCGCCGCCCGCCGGCTCGCGCTCGCGCTGAGGGGCGGGGCGCAGTGATGCCGCTGGCGGAGATGTCGCTCTCGGCGCTGCTGGCGAGCCGCGGCCTCCTCCCCGCCGACCTCCTCGCCTCCTTCGCCCTCCAGATCGCCGCCGGTGCCCCCCGCCCCGCCCCGAGCCCGCGCCCCGCGGCGGGCGGCTGGAGCGGGGGCCCCCGGGGCGCAGGGATGGCGTACCTGCACCACGAGCTGCCGCGGCCGGTCGCCCACCGCGACCTCAAGCCCCAGAACATCCTTGTCTTCCGCAAGGCCCGCCCCGCCCCGCCCCGCGCCCGCCCTTCCTCAACGCTCCGCAGGACGACGGCAAGGGCCCGACGCTGCGCGTGGGCGACTTCGGTGCGCGCCCGCCGCCTCCGCCGCGACCGGCAGCGTCGCCGGCTGAGAGGGGCCGCGCAGGCATCTCGAGGCACGTCGAGACGGCCAAGTCGCTGCGGGGCACGCTGTGCGCCTCCCCTCTCGCGCGCCGCCCCGCCGGCCCGCGCCGCCCCGCCGACGCGCGCCCGCGCGCAGGGTCTACCTGCCGCCCGAGACGTACTCGAAGAACGACCCCGTCAAGGCCGACGTGCGCCCCCGCCCCCCGCCCCGCCCCGCCCTGCCGCGGGGCTCGAGCGCGGGGGTGGGGGCGGGCAGGTGTGGGCGTTCGGGATCATCCTGATGGAGATGGCGACGGGGCGGCGGCCGTACGGGGGGGCGGCCATCGGCCCCGAGCACCTCATCCGGGGGCAGCCCTTCCCCCGCTCATCCTTCGGCGCCGTCCCCGAGCCCCTCCGGCCCCTCGCCCGTGCCTGCCTCTCCAAGAACTCCTCCCAGCGCCCCACCTTCCTGTGCGCCCGTTTCACCCGCTCGCACCGAGCTGCTCGGCGCCTGACGCCGGCCGCCGCCGCCGCGCAGGGCGATCCGGCAGACGCTGGCGGAGATGCTGCCGCAGCCGCCTGTGGCTGTCACCATCGACCTCGATGTGGAGGGGCCGGCCTTCTCGCCGGCCCCCGGGGCGCCGGCGCTCTCGGCGGGGGCGGGCGGCGGGGCGGGCGAGGGGGCGCACGTGGACCACGAGGCGGTCGCCGTGACCGTCAGCGTCCTCGCCCCGGACCCCTGGCTCCCCCGGGCCCCGGCCCCCGCCCGCCGCTGAGCCGACGTCGAGGGGCACGCGGGGGCACGCGCAACTAGCGGGCTTCACAGCGGTTGAAATTTGTTACCCCAGGCCTTGAGCTTGCTGCGTTTGCAGAATTCGGCTTTCACTTGAATAAGTGTAGTACGTAGTATGTTCACGTTGAAATGATTTTCAATTTTCAAACAATTAGTCGTACAGTATTAGAGACTGTGGCCGGTAATTCACCAAAAAAAAAACAATTAGTCGTACAGTATTATTTTTTTTTTTGGTGAATTACCGGCCACAGTCTCTAGACACCAGCACTGCGGGGGCTGCCCAGGGGGCATAGAGACAAAATAGCAAAAGAACTAAGACAAGAGCACGAAGAAAGATAAGACAAAGAGCCAAAATCGACAATAAAAAAGGAAAGACACAGAGCTCGAGACAGATCGATTGCGAGAAGAGACGATAAATCGAGCAGATCTAGGGACAGAGGATAACTGACACGAAGAAGAGCCAGAGCTAGAGGATAACTGACACGAAGAAGAGCCAGAGCTAGAGATACCATCAATATCAGAAGGAATTACATCACTAAGAAGCGGGGGACAAAATTGAGAAAGATAAATAACAGGAAGAAGACAAGTAAGAGGAACAACAAGACGACATGGAGGCGGAGGCGAAGCAGGACGATGCGAAAGGGCAGAGCTACGGCACGAGGTCGAGGAGGACACAGGAGGCGGAGCAGGCGGATCAAGAGCAGGCAAAAGAACAGTCAAAGGAATCACTAAAGCCGGCCGGGGTCGAGGCGGGCAATCGAACTGCAAACGACGGCGAACAACAGGTCGAGCACGAGGACTATAGCTAGTATTGAAACTAACTCTAGCATCAACACTACGATCAGAATCCGAACCAGACCGAACTAAACTAGAAGACGAAGAAGTACGCCGGCGCCGGCGGGATACGATCGCGACCAGCGAAGCAGAAGACAAGGACAAAGGCGGTAGTCCGGTATCAAGAACAAAGGCCGGAGGGTCCGGCCCGGCAAACCGCCGGGGGGAAGTAGAAGGAGCCGCAGGCTCGGCAAGCCGGCGACGGGTACGACCACGAGTCCGGAAGGAGATCGGGGAAGCCGGTCCCGGAGCTGAGGGCCCAGGAGCAGAGCCAGGAGAAGGTAAGCCCGGCGAGAAATCTGACCCGGAGCCGGAACCCAGCGAACGACGACGACGAAGAGGCCCCGAGGAGCCACGACGGGGGAGCTACCGAGCAAAGTACTGACAGCCGGCGCCGAACACGGCGGCGGAGGTACCCCGCAGACAGTGGCAGGCGGAGAGTCCAGGGTCGATCGAGAGATCCGCCGACGGGAATGCGGCGGGGGCCGACGAGACGGAAGAGGCGAGGAGGGGCCGAGGAAGGGTCGGAGGCAGGGGAAGGGCCACGAGCAGGTGACGGGGATCGCTGCCGGCGCCGAAGAGAGGGCAGCAAAGCAGGAGAAAGGTCGGGTGGCGCCGGAGCAGATGACACGGAGGTCATGGCCATGGGCGGTGCAGAGAGAGACGAGCTCGAGGGCGCAAGGGCCCGACGAGGGCGCCGGCGGCGAATCTCACGAGCGCCAGGAAGCGGGATAGGACCCGCAGATGGACCCGAGGCGCCGAAGGGGAGCAGGGAGCCGGAATGACGGGGAGATCGAAAAGAGGACAGTCTCGCCAACACTCGGAAGCGGGCAGAGGCCGAGGACCCGGAGCTCGAGGGGGGAGGGAGGGCGGAGGAGGAGAGAGGAGGCGGCTATTCGAAGGGTATGGAGAATCGAGAGCGGAGGCGAGGGAGGCCGAAGTGATGGCGAGCTCTGGAGGCGAGGGGGCCTGCAAGCGGATCCGGGAAAGTGGATGCAGACGCAAAGAGACCGGGGACGTAGAGGCGGGAGGGGCATGCAAAAAGATAGTGCCGCCCAGCGTCACAGTTGCAGAAGCGGGGGCAAGAAGGATGGGCTGAAGAGGGGGCTGAACCAGGAGGACGTCAGAAAGAGGGCCTCGCAGGGGCGGAAGTGGAGGAGCAAGGGGAAGAGGTAAGAAGGGGTATGGAGCTGCAAGATGACCAGGGACCTGCCGGGGAACAGGCAAGTGAAGAGGCCCCGTGACAGCAAGTTGTAAGGAGGGAGGAGGCAGAGGCGGGGCCAGAGGGCCAAGGAGCACAGGGATCGGGACCGCAGGGAATGGGGGGAAAGGAGCGTCGAGAGGGGCAGCGAGAGCAGGAATAGGAATGGGCCCAGTCGTACAGTATTAGTGCTGTAATTTCTTGTTTGTGGTCTTCTATTTGCGTGTTGGTAGTCTAACCATGTGAGTCGTCATCGGAAACTGTGATGAGGCGTTAAATTTTTTTATGCCGACTCGGCGATTCTGATAATTAACAATGCAAAGAAATCACATGATTTAACTTAGTAACTTAGTATACGTAATTCGGCAAATTTCTTGTATGATATTAACGTTCATGATCAGAAAGAAAGCAGTATTCTAGATCTAGAAACTACGTATATGATACACTGTGACATAAAGTTGCTTTTCGAGACTGATGCTTCAAGGCTTCAGAACAGCTGCAGAGACAAAGCAATCACAAATCAAAGAATTCGAAGCCGTAGGCAATCGAGATTGCAAGACATATATATGCATAGGAGCTAGCTACAGGGATCACGACAGGGGACACGATCGCGAGAACGCGAGAGATAAGGAGAACGAGCACGAGAAGAATCTGAAAACTTCTTGCCGCAGTGGCGGCAGTGGCCGCAGTGCCAACTTGCAAGTTGGCACGCGCAACTTCAAGTTTTCATGTCGATTCAGCCTCAGACAGTCCTTTCAAGTTTTTTCAAACAACAGAGTTGCAATGAATGTAGCAAATCTCAGCCCCGGGTACTCAACAGGCGCTAGCCGCGGGTACAGGCTCTCGAAGCTTCCCCCGCAGAATCCGGAAGCATCGCGACCTCGCCTTTAGCGGCAGCTGCAGCTGACTCCTCACGACGGCGTGTCGTCCACATCCGCAGGCTTCCAGCTGCGGTCTTCCAGCTGCGGGCTTCCAGCTGCACCGTGGCACGCTTCCAGCTTTCACCGCGCATCGCGGCACCCAGGCTTCCAGCTTGCAGCTTGCGAACGCTCTCCACTGTCGAGACTCGCCCCGGGCCCTACTTCGCCGAACGACCTACTTCGCCGAACGCGTGCGATCCGACGCCGAACACTTGCGTCTTCGATAAAGCGGACATGTAAACGGGCAATCATGATCCAGCGGCATCTTTGCGGCATCCCAGCGCGCCCCGATTACCGCATTGACGCGGTCCGCATATGCATGCGCGGCGAGCTGCAACCTGTTCAGCTTCGCCAGCAGATGAAACCCGCTGGCTGTAGAGATGCTGCGGTAGAGAGCGCACGCTGATATCGATGTTCTGGCGCGTGCTGCAAACTGGCGCATGCGTAGTGAGCCGGGCGCGGGGCACCGCCTCCAGCAGAGCGGCGGCGCCGGTAATCGCAAGGCATGTACAACGGGGACGGCCAGTGTTCGGCGCGCTCGCTGTTCTTGGTCTGGTGCTCGTCGCGTTGACCTTCGGCTCCTCGCGGCTGCGGCTGCGGCTGCGGCTAGACGTCGACGTCGACGGTGTCACAGCGCACGCCTCGGCCGCGCTGGCGGTCGGCGATCCACCTGTCGCCACTGCAAGCTCAGAGCCGCAAACTCATAGCGGCGAGCAGAGTGCGATCCAGGATCGGGAGGGGCCTGCTCCGTACATCGTGGTGCGCGCTGCGCCGCCGCCCCCGCGGAGGAGCAGCGGCGACGGCTGCGCAGGCGCTGCACCGGCGGGCGGGGGCGCGGGGCCTCGCGGCGGTCGCGGCGCTCGTGCGGGCGGCGGCGGACCGGCGCGGCGTGGACGGGGGCGCGGCCATCCGGCACACCTACCGCCGCGCCTTCCTCGGCTTCAGCGCCAGGTGCCCCCGCCCAGCCCCCTCCTCTCCGGCTCCGCCCCTCAGTCTACCCCCCCCCTCCCTCCCCCCACCGTACCCTCTGTCCTCCTCCTGTTATTCCCGCTTTCTCCGCTCTCCGCCTTGCCCCCTCCCCCTTCCCCCGGCATGCTTCTTCAATCCCTGTTCCATGCCCTTCCCTCCCCGCCCCCCCCCTTTTGGATCCTCCCTGGCCCCCATATGCTCCACGACCCCCCTACCTGACCTTCCGCCCCCCTACCCCCTTTCCCCACTTCCTCCTTTCCGGCTTACCCCTTCACCTACCCCCCCTTTTTTGCTTCCCTTCACCTACCCCCCCCCCCCCCCTTCCCTCACCCCACCCCAAGGCCCTTCGCTTCCTCCGCCCCTCCCCTCCCCCTCTCTCCGGGCCCCACAGCCCCTCCCTCCCGGGGCCCCTCTTTTTGGATCCTCCTGGCCCGCATGCTCCTCCCCCGATCATGCTCCTTTTAAAATCTTTTTTTCGATTCCCCCGGCCCCCATATGCGCTTCGGCCTCACTACCTGATTCTCGTTCCGCCTCCCTCCCCCTTCCCCCACCTCCTCCTTTCGGGTTCGCTTTGCTCCCCTTCTACCCCGCGGGCGGTAACCCCTCTCCTCTCCCCATCCGTCCCCCCTCAACCCCTCCTTCTCCTCTCGGGATGCATTTCTCTTCTCGGGAGGCCGCAATGCACTTCTCCCCCACCACCCCCTCTTCCCACCCCCTCTTCCCGCCCCCTTCTCCGCACAACATGAAGTCCATCTCTCCTCCCTCACCCATTCGCTCTATCTTTTCTATTCCGCGCTTCCGAAGTCCCTCCTCCCTCCCTCCCCCCCCCCCCCCTCTCTCCCTCCTCCTTTCCATTTCCTCCCCACTTCCTCTCTCTAACCCTCCGCCCCCCCTCCCCCCCCTCCCCCCCCCCCCCTCCAATCGCTCCGCCCTTCCGTCTCCCCCCCTCCACGTCTACCTGTAACTCGCTCGCCGCGGCAGGATGGCGCCCGAGGATGCGGCGTCGCTCCGCTCGCACGCGCTCGTCAGACTCGTCGCGCCTGACGCGGTCCGCACGCCCCCCGGCGCCACGGGCCGGCCCGACGCGGCGCAGGCGGTGTCGCCGGCGCAGGCGGTGGACTTCACCGCGCTGGGCTACGGCCCGCAGCCCTGGGGCGACGTCGCCCCCTGGCACCTCGACCGGTGCCCCGCCCCCGCCCCCGCGCGGCCCCCGGACCGCGGCTGCCCCCGAGCCCCGGCGGCGCGTGCAGGCTCGACCAGGCTTCGGGCCCGCTCGACGGCCGCTTCGACCGGGGGACGGTGGACGGGGCCGGCGTGGACATCTACGTCGTCGACACGGGCGTGCTCGCCACGCACCCCGAGCTCGAGGGCCGCGTCGTGCGCCCCGCCCCCTCCCGCCTGGGACCGCGGCCTGGACACGGCGGCGGCGCAGGTCCCCCTCTACGACGTCGACTCGGCGCTGTACGCGCCGGGCAGCGAGCTCCTGGGGAGCGACTGCTCGCCCGAGTCGCACGGGACGGCCGTCGCCGCCGCCGCCGCCGGCCGCACGCTCGGCGCCGCCCCGGGGTCCACCGTTCTCTCCGTCAAGGTCTTCGCGCGCTCGGGCGGGGCCGCCGGCAACTGCTCCGCAAGAGCCAGACACGAGGATGTGCTGGCTGGTGAGCTCACCTGCCCCTTCCCCTCTAGCGCCTTGGTTCCAGTGCTCCTGTAACGCTCTGACCGCCCCGCCCGCTCGTGCCCAGGGCTGGAGGACGTCCTCGCCTCCGTCCAGAATCGCGGCCGCCCGTCCGTGACCCTTCTCGCCGTTTCGTTGACCTGGAGCAATGCAGACTCCTCTCTGCCGAAAGCGGAGGTCGTTGCGCTGTATACAACCGCCGTCGCGCGCCTGCGCGAGGCCCGCTCTGTCGTAATAACGGTGCGGGCCCTGCGCACTGCTTCACGCCGCCGCCGAAGCCGACGGCGCTGCGCAGGCGGCGGGCAACGACTACGCCGACGCGTGCAACAGCATGCCAGGCGCGCCAGCAAGCTGCCCCGTGGCGCGGGCCGAGCCAGCGGGAGTCTCATTTCGCGCCCGCAGGCAACACGCCGGGGGCGATCAACGTCGGCGCCAGCGACCAGGACGACTACCGCGCCGGCTTCTCGAACTATGGCAGGTCCGGGTCGATCCCAGGGCCCCGCCAAAAGCTCGCGCGCCAGTCTCACTTTGCGCTTGCGCAGCTGCGTCACGCTGTTCGCGCCCGGGCAGAACGTGCGGTCGGCGCTGCGGCCGGCGGCGGTGGCGGGCGCGAACGGCCTGCCCGGCTTCAACGCCACCACCGGCATCTTCCACGGCACCTCCTACGCCGCCGGCATCGCCGCCGGCGTCGCTGCCCTCTACCTCCAGGCCCTTCTGGGCTCGCCGCTCTCCGTGCGCATGCGCCCGCGAGCCGAGCTGGTCGACGCGGCCCGCCTGATGATTCGAGGCCGGCAGGCCATCGAGGACGCGATGGTGGGCGGCTCGATCGCCGCGATGCGGGCCTCGATCTTGGGACAAGGCAGCCCGAAGCGACTTCTTAGCGTCTCCAAAGTGCTTCTGCCCGGTGAACTACAGCCTGCTCGTTCTTCTATCTTTGCTAGACCGCGAAACGCCTCTTAACACGCATGCAGGTGCGACAGGGGCGGTAGGGCCCGCGGCGTACGACGCCTCTCTCTTCTCGGGGGTCGAAATCGGGATGTGCTCGTTCACACCAAACACGACCGCCGGGCGGCCGAGCACGCTGCACCGGCAGCTGCTGCAGTGGGGCGACGCGTACTTCGACGCCGCCTCCGAGCCGGCAAAGGCCTCCGGCGTCTTCCTCGCCCGCCTCCGCATCGAGCAGGACTAGTGCGCGCGGTCCGCCTTCGATGCCGGCGCGGCGTCTGACGAGGGCGCGCAGCAACGGGCTCGAGATCACGCTGCGCAACTTCGAATTGACGTACCCGTCGCTCGCGGTCTACATCGGGAACCCGACAATGCCGTCGTACGAGCGGCGCCTGTACGGGTGGTTCTGGACAGAGAATGTCTATGGCAATCCCATTGTAGAGCGATACGGTAATTCTTTCTACGTTCTTGTTCTCGGTCTTTCCCTCCCTCCAATGGGATCCGGTCTGCAGGGGCGTCGATCCGGCCCGGCACGTACTACGTCCTCGTCCAGGGCAACAGTGTGTACGGAAACGTCGCGGGGCCCGGCCTCACGTCGTACCGGTGGGGCGGCTTCGGCAACGCGTCCGGCGCCTTCCGCCTCGACGTCTTCGACACCGTCGCGTGCCCGTACCACGATTATGCGCCCGACCACTGGACCGACGACGGCACCTGCAAGTTCACCCCGCTGGGAACGTGCTCGCAGGACCTCGTCGTCGCTCGAGCCCGCAGCGTTCAGGTGCCGCGGCGGGCCCTCCACTTGCGGTAATCGCAATGACCGTCACCACGGCGCGCAGAATCTGCAATGGCTGGCCGAAAAGGCTGCAGTTGGATACTACGCATACGTTCCGGCATTCACTGATCACGTTCAACGCTTTGAGCTGCCTTTTTCGTTGAACAGCGGAGAAGTTCGTTTGGACAACAACGGAAATCGCTTCTTACCCCGCCGGTCCGATTGTTACGGTCCTTTCGCCGATTTCAGCGGCGACCTGTACGGCGGAAGCGTTCACAGAGGTGCGGACCAGTTGCTGAAGTCTCTTTGAGCTTCGAGGATCATAACGAGTCGAGCGCGAGGCAGGCCACTGGTGTGTTTGGTCGTACGAGTTCATGATCGTTACGGATGTGCGGGCCCCCTTCCTCCTTCGGCTCGAGCTCTTTTGGTCTTTACCTTCGCGAGCGCGCTCCCCAGGGCTGCCCCACGGACCCAGCATCCAACATTCTTGCTGTGTGCCCGCTGCGCCGCTCGGAATTCGAAGCTGTCTGCCCAAGAAATGCTAATTGTAGACGCCTTTGCAGCGCAAGATGTGGATGTACGACTCCTTCTGGCCAAATAGTGAGGGTATTGGTTTGGGTTTCCGCATTTCAACTGATACCAGAGTTCTCTTGTCTGGTGCATAAGATTGTAATCACGTGCGCAGCGGTTGAAATCAATCACGCTCACAGTGCACGCTTGCAGGCACGTACTACATAGCTTACTTCAGAGAGAGAACATGGTCGAACACGAACACGTGGGCTATAGCTACCTGGATCAATGAATACGGCCTCACTTATGTTGATTTTCCGCGGTCTGCATGATCCTTTGCTTTTTCATTCCTTAATCTGCATAATCATATGCTGGGTCTTTAATGGTGCAGCAAATCGGAGTCTTGCAAATCGGACGGCTCGCAACCTCCGCCACTATGTGCGATCATCCCGCGTGCCGCGATTCTCGACGCCACCCCTGACTTGCCTTTCGCATCTCAAACAGATTCGCACTGCTCGGCAAACACGAGCGCCTCCCCGCTCTCATTCTGCCGGATGCGGAGCTCGACGCTGCTGGGGCGCACGCCCGTCGCGGGCGGATCCGGAAAGCCGGGCGCCCTTTTCCTCCTCCGCAATCTCGCGAGAGCGACGTGTGTCTCTCAGTTGAACTCTTGGTGAGCATGCGCAGGATGATCTGACACGGCCCGCTGTGCTCAGAAAACAAGCAAACATCTCCGTTTGCACGCCCCAGCCGGATGTTCCCCTAGACAACATTAACCTCTACTTCTACATCGGCTGTCCCGGAGCCGCGGGCAGCCTCTTCATCGCGAGCGGTGCGTTTCGTCGCCGCGTCTGGCCAACGCCGTGTGCTGAGGCATCGTTTAGTGTCAGGGAGCTGCTCGCTGCTCGTGACAGACAAGAAGTATTACACGCTGATGCCAAACCACCCGTACTACGTCATTGTGGAAGGTGCGAGTCGATTGTTCTTTGCGAATGACGAGTGGTATTGGGGCGGCTGGTTTGTGATCGCTTCCGGTGTGATCGCTATATGCTTGGAAGGGGATGTTCGTGTGCCATGCGGCGGCCTGCTAACGGATGCGCAGCCGCGTTGGGGACCTCTCCCACCAGCGGCAGCTTCACGCTCTCTGTGTCGGACACCCGCTGCGCCGGCCCCTTCGAGTACGAACCAGGTGCACTCGCGCGGACTTGGCCTCGGAATCGGCCAGAGCCCTCTCAGCCATAGCCTGAACAGCGCCTTGTTCTGCCTTGTCGCAGCCGGGCCGCTGGAGGCGGGCGTCGTTTCCGTGAATGCCACGCGAGTCGTGGTGCTCGTCTCGTTCACGCCGGGAGAGAACGTCACATCGGCACAAGTGGAATGTTCGGGCGCCACGGGCCTATTCGCGGTCAACGCGACAGCGACGGACGACGATGCAAAGGGCCTCGAAGTCGGAATCGACCTGGCGCCATCGTTCAGCGGCAGCTTCGATTTGAGCTGCAGGGCGCTCGTGCGCGCGTCTACAGGCGTCGAGTCAGCGTGGACCTCGGGGACCGTGGTGAAGGTGCCAGCGGGTGAGTCCGATTCCTTCGTCGGAAGCTTTAAGAAAAGGCCGCGTATGCCTGCTTGCTGCTGACGCACGCGGTTTGCGCTTTGTCCCCGCCCGGCTGCGCAGCCGCGCCCTGGGCGCCACTCGAAGTTGCGGCCTCCGTCACGAACGCAACGCAAGCCGTCGTTCGCGTGTCGTACACGTCCAAACAGAGCGTGACGTCAGTGACAGCAGAGTGCTTGAGCTCGAGCGACGGTGTAACATACAAGAAAGACGCAACGGTAACGGACGCAGCGGCCGCGGGCATCGATTTCAGCTTCGCGCTGCCTCCTCTCTACAGCGGCAGCTTCGAGCTGAGCTGCAGGGCGCTCGTGCGGGCGTCGACGGGTTTGCCGTCGTTGTGGACCTCGGCCGCCGTGGTGACGGTTCCAGCTGGTGCGCTCCTGGCCGCCGCCGGCAGCTGAACAGACTTTTACTTTAGTATTGCGTTCTCATACTGTCTGCCAGCCACACCATCGGCGCCACTTGAGACGGCCGTGGTGTTCTGGAACGCGACGCTTGGGGTGGCGCGCGTGACGTTCACGCCCGGTCAAAGCGCGTCGGCGGTCGAAATGCAGTGCCTGGGCGCTGGCGGCCCGTACGCGGTCAATGCGACGGTGACGGGCGCTGCGGCGTCGGGCGTGAACATCAGCGTCGGGCTGGTGCCGTCGTACAGCGGCAGCTTTGCGCTGAGCTGCAGGGCGCTTGTGCGGGCGTCGACGGGCTTGCCGTCGCCGTGGACGTCGGCCGCCGTGGTGACGGTGCCAGCAGGTGCGCTCAGCTGGTTTCCGCGTTGTCGAGGCGGCGTGCGTTCCTCCCAGTTGCACCGCTCACATTGGCCTTGCTGCACGTTGTGCTCGGCTGCGCAGCCGTGCCCTGGGCGCCGCTGTCGACTTCTGTCAGCGCACCAAACGCGACACAGGCCGTCATTCGAGTGTCATACATGCCCGACCAGAACGTGACGACAGTGGAAGTCTATTGCTCGAGCTCGGGCAGCGGCGGGCCGTATGCAGTCAACGCGTCCACGACAGATGCTGCGGCTTCGGGCGTGAACATCACCGTCGGTCTTGTGCCGTCGTACAGTGGCAACGTCGAGATGAGCTGCGCGACACGCGTTCACGCATTGTCGGGACTGCCGTCGTCGTGGACGTCGGCCACCGTGGCGACGGTTCCAGCTGGTGCGCACCTGGCGGCTACCCCTTCTGGCTGATAATAAGGCTCTGATCTTGGTTGCGTCTTGCGATCTCATGCCATCCTGCAGCCGTGCCATGGGCGCCGCTTGAGACGGCCGTCGTGTTTTGGAATGCCACGCAAGCAGTGGTGCGCGTGTCGTTCACGCCCGGTCAAAGCGCGTCGGCGGTCGAAATGCAGTGCCTGGGCGCTGGCGGCCCGTACGCGGTCAATGCGACGGTGACGGACGCTGCGGCGTCGGGCGTGAACATCAGCGTTGGTCTCGTGCCGTCGTACAGCGGCAGCTTTGCGCTGAGCTGCAAGGCGCTCGTGCGGGCGTCGACAGGTCTGTCGTCGACGTTGACGTCGGCCGCCATGGTGACGGTGCCAGCAGGTGCGCTCGGCTGTATTCTGAGCTCGAGTTTTCAAGGCCTCCTCCCCAGTTGCTCCGCTCACATCCGCCTGGTCGCCCGTTCTGCCTGACTGCGCAGCCGCGCCCTGGGCGCCGCTGTCGAATTTCGCCAGCGCAACAAACGCTACACAGGCAGACATTCGAGTGGCATACATGCCCGACCAGAACGTGACGTCTGTGGAAGTCTTTTGCTCGAGCTCGGTCATCGGCGGGCCGTATGCAGTCAACGCGTCCACGACCGATGCTGCTGCATTGGGCGTGAACGTCAGCATCGGGTTGGTGCCGTCTTACATCGGCAGCTTCGAGCTGAGCTGCAGAGCGCTCGTGCGGGCGTCGACGGGTTTGCCATCGCCGTGGACGTCGGCTGCCGTGGTGACGGTGCCAGCAGGTGCGCTCAGCTGGTTTCCGCGTTGTCGAGGCGGCATGCGTTCCTCCCAGTTGCACCGCTCACATTCGCCTTGCTGCACGTCTTGCTCGGCTGCGCAGCCGTGCCCTGGGCGCCGCTGTCCAACCTTGGCAGCGCAACAAACGCGACACAGGCCGTCATTTGCGTGTCATACGTGCCCGGCCAGAACGTGTCGGCAGTGGAAGTCTATTGCTCGAGCTCGGGCAGCGGCGGGCCGTATGCTGTCAACGCGTCCACGACAGATGCTGCAGCATTGGGCATCAACATCACCGTCGGCCTCGTACCGTCGTACAGCGGCAGCTTCGAACTGAGCTGCGCAACACGCGTTCACGCGTTGTCGGGTCTGCCGTCGTCGTGGACCTCGGCCGCCATGGTGACGGTTCCAGCTGGTGCGCACCTGGCGGCTCCCCCTTCTGGCTGATAATTATAATAAGGCTCTGATCTTGGTTGCGTCTTGCGATCTCATGCTCTATTGCAGCCGCGCCATGGGCACCGCTTGAGACGGCCGTCGTGTTTTGGAACGCCACGCAAGCTGCGATGCGCGTGTCGTTCACGCCCGGTCAAAGCGTGTCGGCGGTCGAAATGCAGTGCCTGGGCGCTGGCGGCCCGTACGCGGTCAATGCGACGGCGGCGGGCGCTGCGGCGTCGGGCGTGATCATGAACATCAGCGTCGGTCTCGTGCCGTCGTACAGCAGCAGCTTTGCGCTGAGCTGCAGGGCGCTTGTGCGGGCGTCGACGGGCTTGCCGTCGCCGTGGACGTCGGCTGCCGTGGTGACGGTGCCAGCAGGTGCGCTCAGCTGGTTTCGGCGTTGTCGAGGCGGCGTGCGTTCCTCCCAGTTGCACCGCTCACATTGGCCTTGCTGCACGTTGTGCTCGGCTGCGCAGCCGTGCCCTGGGCGCCGCTGTCGACTTCTGTCAGCGCACCAAACGCGACACAGGCCGTCATTCGAGTGTCATACATGCCCGACCAGAACGTGACGACAGTGGAAGTCTATTGCTCGAGCTCGGGCAGCGGCGGGCCGTATGCAGTCAACGCGTCCACGACAGATGCTGCGGCTTCGGGCGTGAACATCACCGTCGGTCTTGTGCCGTCGTACAGTGGCAACGTCGAGATGAGCTGCGCGACACGCGTTCACGCATTGTCGGGACTGCCGTCGTCGTGGACGTCGGCCACCGTGGCGACGGTTCCAGCTGGTGCGCACCTGGCGGCTACCCCTTCTGGCTGATAATAAGGCTCTGATCTTGGTTGCGTCTTGCGATCTCATGCTCTTTTGCAGCCGTGCCATGGGCGCCGCTTGAGACGGCCGTCGTGTTTTGGAATGCCACGCAAGCAGTGGTGCGCGTGTCGTTCACGCCCGGTCAAAGCGTGTCGGCGGTCGAAATGCAGTGCCTGGGCGCTGGCGGCCCGTACGCGGTCAATGCGACGGTGACGGACGCTGCGGCGTCGGGCGTGAACATCAGCGTTGGTCTCGTGCCGTCGTACAGCGGCAGCTTTGCGCTGAGCTGCAAGGCGCTCGTGCGGGCGTCGACAGGTCTGTCGTCGACGTTGACGTCGGCCGCCATGGTGACGGTGCCAGCAGGTGCGCTCGGCTGTATTCTGAGCTCGAGTTTTCAAGGCCTCCTCCCCAGTTGCTCCGCTCACATCCGCCTGGTCGCCCGTTCTGCCTGACTGCGCAGCCGCGCCCTGGGCGCCGCTGTCGAATTTCGCCAGCGCAACAAACGCTACACAGGCCGTCATTCGAGTGGCATACATGCCCGACCAGAACGTGACGTCTGTGGAAGTCTTTTGCTCGAGCTCGGTCATCGGCGGGCCGTATGCAGTCAACGCGTCCACGACCGATGCTGCTGCATCGGGCGTGAACGTCAGCATCGGGTTGGTGCCGTCTTACATCGGCAGCTTCGAGCTGAGCTGCAGAGCGCTCGTGCGGGCGTCGACGGGTTTGCCATCGCCGTGGACGTCGGCTGCCGTGGTGACGGTGCCAGCAGGTGCGCTCAGCTGGTTTCCGCGTTGTCGAGGCGGCGTGCGTTCCTCCCAGTTGCACCGCTCACATTCGCCTTGCTGCACGTCTTGCTCGGCTGCGCAGCCGTGCCCTGGGCGCCGCTGTCCAACCTTGGCAGCGCAACAAACGCGACACAGGCCGTCATTCGAGTGCCATACGTGCCCGACCAGAACGTGACGGCAGTGGAAGTCTATTGCTCGGGCGTCGGGGATCCGTATGCTGTCAACGCGTCCACGACAGATGCTGCAGCATCGGGCATCAACATCACCGTCGGTCTTGTGCCGTCGTACAGCGGCAGCTTCGAACTGAGCTGCGCAACACGCGTTCACGCGTTGTCAGGACTGCCGTCGTCGTGGACGTCGGCCGCCATGGTGACGGTTCCAGCTGGTGCGCACCTGGCGGCTACCCCTTCTGGCTGATAATAAGGCTCTGATCTTGGTTGCGTCTTGCGATCTCATGCCATCCTGCAGCCGTGCCATGGGCGCCGCTTGAGACGGCCGTCGTGTTTTGGAATGCCACGCAAGCAGTGGTGCGCGTATCGTTCACGCCCGGTCAAAGCGTGTCGGCGGTCGAAATGCAGTGCCTGGGCGCTGGCGGCCCGTACGCGGTCAATGCGACGGTGACGGGCGCTGCGGCGTCGGGTTTGAACATCAGCGTCGGTCTCATGCCGTCGTACAGCGGCAGCTTCGAGCTGAGCTGCAGGGCGCTCGTGCGGGCGTCGACGGGTCTGTCGTCGCCGTGGACTGCGGCCGCCGTGGTGACGGTGCCAGCAGGTGCGCTCCGTGAAACCCATTGCGATTAGTTCAAGTGTTTGTTTGAATCTATCTCGCAGCGGCTCCGGATATGCCGGCGCTTCTCTCGGCCGTGGCATTGAATTCTTCGCTCGCTGAGTTCCGCTTGAGTTTCCGAGCTGGCCAGAACGTGACTTCGCTCAATGTCAGTTGTTCAGGTGTCGGCGGGCCCTACCGCGCTCTCCCGGCGGTCGCCGACACAGATTCGAGCGGCGCCGTCGTGCTGATGCCTGTGTCTCCATCGTACCTCGGCAACTACACCCTCGACTGCGCGTTATCTGCCGTGGGAGTGACCGGGCTTCCCAGCACGCCCGGCGTACGCGCATCGCTCCCCGTCTTGGCCGGTCTGCCCCTTCCGATTGCCATGGGTTTTCCACGCTTGATCTCGCGATTTCTGACTATCGTTGTCCCGAGCAGCCAATCCGTGGACTCCGTCGGACATCGTTCTGACAGCGATCAACGCGACGTGCTTCCAGGCGGACGCTGCATTCTCCTCGGAGCAGGGCGTCGCTTATCTCGAGCACAGCTGCAACGAATCCGGCAGAGCATTTACGTATGTTGGGAGCGTCCCCGTTGGCGCGCTGCAGCGAGCAGCTGGCCGCCTCAGCTTCTTGGTTGCGACGCGTCCTCAATACAGCGGAAGCTACTCTGTCGACTGCGCGTTCTCCGTGCGAGCCACGACGGGCTTGCTCTCGCCTCCAGCCCGCGCGGCGACATCGATCCCTGCAGGTATTTCCTAGATGCAGCAGCTTTTGGCGTGGGCTGACCGGCTCCACCTTTCGCCGCCCGTCGCGGTAGCTGCGCCGGGGGCGCCGGCGATCGCGTCGCTCGCTGCAGCGAACGCCTCGGCGCTGGCGCTGGAGGTTGGTTTCGCGGCCGGCCAGAGCGTCGAGCTCGCCGACGTGCGCTGCACGGGGGCCGGCGGCCCGTACGCCGCCAACTTCACCGCCGCCTCCCCTCCGCTCCGTGCGCTCCTGCCCGTCTCCGTGTCGGAGGCCGGCAGCTGGCCCGCCTCGTGCACGGCGCGGCTGCTCTCCTCGGCTGGAGTGGCCTCGGCCTGGTCCCCGCCCGCCCCCGCCACTGTCCCCGGTGAGCGCTGCTGGGGCGTGCCTTCCTTCCGGGCGCGCGCCGGCCCCGTCCGATCGCGAGCGGCCGGCAGGCGTCTTCCTCATGAAGCGCGGCGACGTGTCGCTATCGAGCGCTCTCGTCGCGCCGGGCGCCGCCTTCTCGGCCGTCGTCGCCTTCCGCAGCTCGCTCGGGTTCGCCAAGGTCGCCCTGCTCGGGCGCCGGCCGGCCTCGGCGGCAGCCGCCGCCGGCGGGGCAATCCTCGTTCACGACGTCGGTCCGCCCCGCCCCTCTCCCCAGTTCCCCCCCCCCCCCCCCCCCCCCCCCCCCCCCTTCCCCCCCTTCCCCCCCGCGCTGCCCGCGCCCAACCGCGTCGCCGCGCACGCAGAGAGAGGAACGTGGGCGGAGGCCACGGCACGGGCCCCCTTCGAAGGCTACGGGGTGCAGTGCGCGTGGGACAACGCGGCGGCCGTCTTCTGCACCGGTGAGCGCCTGCCGGGGCCCCGCAGCCAGCCGGGCGTGAGCGGGTGGGGGGGGGGGGGGGGCGCAGGCGGGTACGTCGGGACGACGGACGAGGCGAGCGCTGCGGCGTGGGCGCTCTCGAGCTCGCTGGACGAGCGCGTCGACCTCCCCGCCATGCCCGCCCCCCGCGCGAACCACTGTGCGCGCCATCCCGAGCCCGCCGCTCGCGCGCCTCGAACTCTCACCTGCTCTTCAACCCGCAGGCATGACGGTTTTCAATCGCACACTCTGGGTGCTCCGAGCTCGTTTCATTCGAAGTAGCTGCGGTTGAACGGGCCGCCTCAGGTCTTCGGCGGCGAGGGGTCGAACGGCGCGGCGCGCAACGACCTGATCAGGTCTGCACAATGAGCGCGCGTCGACCTTGCTCGTTTCTAGATCTAGGCACCATATCTGACTCATCCTGCGCCCGCCAGCTACGACGTGTCAGGCCGGGTGTGGGCCACTGACGCCAACATCCGACAAGGCAACGTGGACCTGCCGCGGCGGCCTAACCCGTCTTGCGCGCGCATCGGTGCTCGATCACTTCCTTCTTGCTTTCAGTTTTTTTGTCCAACGCCCCGCCCGGGCAGACGGGACCTGGTATGTGGCGGTCGTGTCGGAAGATGGGGACGCCACGATTGAGATACAGTCCGTCCATTCCGCCGCCCCGCGACGCCCTCAGACGGAGCGGGGACCCGCGCTGACGCGTTCTGCGCGGGCAGCGCGATCGAGCTGGGCTGGAGCGCGGCGGGGGG
This sequence comes from Cyanophora paradoxa, assembly GCA_004431415.1. NCBI lineage: Eukaryota > Glaucocystophyceae > Cyanophorales > Cyanophoraceae > Cyanophora > Cyanophora paradoxa. Next base: position 7,241 of record QPMI01000339.1, on the reverse strand, counting down.
CCGCGCGGCCCGCCTCGCGGGGGCGGTGGCGCGCTCGTCGCCGTCGGCCTTCCGCCTGGGTGCGTGCCAGGGGTACCTCTTCGCGGTGCTCGCCGACGCGAACGCGACGCTCCTCTTCCTCGACCCCAAGGGCCCGCCCCGCCGTCCCGGCCCTGCTCCGGCCCCCGCCCCGCGCGGCTGAGCGGCCGGCGCGCAGACGCCTCCGCGGAGCACGTCGCCGGCCTCGGCGTCGCCCTCGCCTCGCCCGCCCTCGTCGCCGACTGCTCCTCGTGCACCGCGTGCGCCCCGCGCCGGCCCCGCCCGCCGATCGCGCCGCTCCGCCTGACGGGGCCCCGCGAGGCGCCAGGATGCTCTTCGGCGTGGCGAACGAGACGGGGCCAGCGCAGCAGTCGCGCCTGCTCTCCCTCGCCGGTGCGCTCCCGCCCCGTCGCCGCGCGCGCTGCGGCGCGGCTCGCGCCGCTGACGGTCGGGTCGCGATCGCGCAGGCACGGTGCCCCTCGCGGCGGCCGCCTGCGGCTACCCGTCGGACGGCGAGCTCCCGGCGGTCCCCTTCCAGCTCCTCCCGCCCCCGCAGCAGCCGACCCCGCTGCCCACCCCGCCGCCCCGCCGCCGCCCCGACCCCCTCGCCCTCGCCGCCCATTGCACCCCCGGCCGCCTCCCCCGCGCCCACGCCGACGCCCTCGGCGCCGCCCCGGCGGCCGCCGCGCCGACGCCGCCCGCGCCGAGCGCGACGCCGGCGGCGGGGGCGGGGTCGGTGGAGGTGGAGTTCTGGCTGACGGTGCCGGCGACGCGGGGGGAGTGCGAGGCGTACGTGCAGGGGCGGAGCCTCGCCTCCGTCTCCCAGGGCTTCTCCCGCTTCCTCGCCACAGCGCTCCGCGTCGAGCTCGACGAGGTCCCCCCGCCCGCCCCGCCCCCCGCTCCCCGCCCCCGACCCTCGGCCGCCCTGGGCGCAGGGGCGCGTGCAAATCGCCGGCGTCCGATGCGGCTCCATCCTGTTTCACGTTCAGGTGCGCGAAACGAGCCGGCCGTCTCACCCGCCAAGGTTCCGTCGGGGGCCGCCGACGGGCCGCGGCAGGTGCTGAAGGCGGTGCTGGCGTCGAAGTCGGTGGCGGTGGAGCTGCCGGCGGCGTTCATCCTCGAGGCGATGGCGAACCTGACGCGGGCCGGCGAGCTGCTCATGCCGGGCCTCGACGACCGGCCCGTCGCCGCCATGGGCAACGCCACCTTCGCCCCCGGCCTCCAGCCCGAGGGCCCCGCCGCCGAGGCCCTCGCCCGCGGCGAGACCATCCTCGCCCCCGAGCAGCCCGTCGCGCTCGTCGACCAGCCGCCCCCCACGCCAACCTTCCCCGCCACCGCCCCCGCCGCCGCCCCCAGCGCGCCGGGCGGCGGCGGTGGCGGCTCGCCGATGGGCGCGGCGATAGGCGCGGCGGCGGCGGCGGGTGCTCTCGTGGTCGCGATCGGGGTGGGCTTCGGGGTGTACTGGAAGCGGCGGCAGCGGGCGCGGGCGTTCGGGGCCGGCTCGCCGACGGACACGGCGGAGATGCCGTTCATCTCGCTCCACTCGTCGGCGTCGCTGCTGCAGGCGATCACGGGGCTCACCCCGCACACCGACGGCTCCCTCCCCAGCGTCTGGGTGCGCCGGCCCGCCCGCTGGCGGCCGCGTGGCGGGGCTGACGAGGGGGCGGGGGCAGCTGGACCTGCCGGCGCTGACGGGGGACGAGCTGGACCTGCTGGGGGCGGCGCGCCCCGCGGAGGCGGCCGGCGGCTCGAGCGCCGTGCTCGGCGAGGAGGCGAACGACCTCACCCTCGCCCAGCGCGCCACGCTCGCCCCCCCGCGCCCCGTCCCCGAGCCCCTCCTCCGGAGCGTCCGCGAGCCCCTCGCCATGCTCGGCGAGGGCGCCTTCGGCCGCGGTCCTCCCCCCCCCCGCCCCGCCCCGCCCCGCCCCCGCTGACGGGCCGGCGGCAGTGTACGCGATCGCGCTGCCGGAGTGGGCCGCCACCTGGCTCCGCGACGGCGACGCGGCGGAGGGGGCGGGGGGGGCGGAGGGGGCGGACGGGGGCGGGGAGATCAAGCGGGCGGTGAAGGAGGTCTCCCTCAGCGACCCGCAGGTCGCCGCCCGCGAGATCCACGGCGCCCGCCTCCAGAAGGTGCCCCCCCCCCCCCCCCCCCCCCCCCCCCCCCGCCGCGGGCCGCGGGCCGAGGGGGCGGGGGGGCAGGTGTGCGACCACCCGAACGTGCTGCGGTGCGAGGCGCTCTTCACGGACCGCTTCAAGATCTACATCGGCGCGCCCCGCCGCCCGCCGCCCGCCGGCTCGCGCTCGCGCTGAGGGGCGGGGCGCAGTGATGCCGCTGGCGGAGATGTCGCTCTCGGCGCTGCTCGCGAGCCGCGGCCTCCTCCCCGCCGACCTCCTCGCCTCCTTCGCCCTCCAGATCGCCGCCGGTGCCCCCCGCCCCGCCCCAAAGCGCGCCCCGCGGCCGGCGGCTGGAGCGGGGGCGCCCCGGGGCGCAGGGATGGCGTACCTGCACCACGAGCTGCCGCGGCCCGTCGCCCACCGCGACCTCAAGCCCCAGAACATCCTCGTCTTCCGCAAGGCCCGCCCCGCCCGCGCCAGCGCCCGCCCCCCCCTCACCGCTCCGCAGGACGACGGCAAGGGCCCGACGCTGCGCGTGGGCGACTTCGGTGCGCGGCCGCCGCCTCCGCCGTGACCGGCTCCGGCGCCGGCTGAGAGGGGCCGCGCAGGCATCTCGAGGCACGTCGAGACGGCCAAGTCGCTGCGGGGCACGCTGTGCGCCTCCCCTCTCGCGCGCCGCCCCGCCGGCCCGCGCCGCCCCGCTAAGCCCGCGCCGTCGCGCAGGGTCTACCTGCCGCCCGAGACGTACTCGAAGAACGACCCCGTCAAGGCCGACGTGCGCCCCCGCCGGCCCCGCCCCCCGCCCCGCCCCGCCGCGCCGCGCCGCGCCGCGCCGCGGGGCTCGAGCGCGGGGGCGGGGGCGGGCAGGTGTGGGCGTTCGGGATCATCCTGATGGAGATGGCGACGGGGCGGCGGCCGTACGGCGGGGCGGCCATCGGCCCCGAGCACCTCATCCGGGGGCAGCCCTTCCCCCGCTCCTCCTTCGCTGCCGTCCCCGAGCCCCTCCGGCCCCTCGCCCGCGCCTGCCTCTCCAAGAACTCCTCCCAGCGCCCCACCTTCCTGTGCGCTTGCCTCACGCGCTCGCACCGAGCTGCTCCGCCGCTAACGCCGGCCGCCGCCGCCGCGCAGGGCGATCCGGCAGACGCTGGCGGAGATGCTGCCGCAGCCGCCCGCGGCTGTCACCATCGAGCTCGATGTGGAGGGGCCGGCCTTCTCGCCGGCCCCCGGGGCGCCGGCGCTCACGGCGGGGGCGGGCGGCGGGGCGGGCGAGGGGGCGCACGTGGACCACGAGGCGGTGACCGTCAGCGTCCTCGCCCCGGACCCCTGGCTCCCCCCGGCCTCCCCGCGCCGCTGATCATGAGCCGCTATCGCCGCCGGGGGGCGCGCCCCGGCGCTCCTGGCAACGTGCAGCTGGCGGGCGTTACGTGCGACTGGCGCACGTGACACTTCATATCGCCCTTTCTGGATTTTGTTTAGCCGCCGCAATCGCGAACGCCGTCATAAACGTAAATTTGACGCCATTGCAAATGCGTGCCGTCAGCTGCAGCTACAGCAGCATTTTCAAGTAAATAGTACATCAATGAAATTAAATATCGTTTTCAGAAGTCGATTTAAAACAGCCTGGTAGAGTTCACGGGTCTGATTTGTAAGTAGTTTAGTAGTTATATATGTGTTTGTGGTCATTATGATTACGTGCAACGTGCTGACACGTGCAACTGGGGCGTGCGACACCTCACACCGCTCTTGCTGTTTTTCCTTGCTGCGCAATGCGGCAATCGCAAACGCCTTCGTGAACGCAAGTCAGACGCAAAGGCAAACGCGTGCCGTCTGCTGCAGCTCCGATCCTAGTAACGAGTGTAATATCAATGGGATTAATTCATGATCAACTTGGCAACTAGTAACGAGTGTAATATCAATGGGATTAATTATCGTTTACAAAAGTCGACGTCGATGTAAAACAGCCCGGCGGAGTTCACGAGTTCGTTTAGTGGTCATTGGTTTCATATGAACTTTCAAGATCTAGATCTTGATCACCGCCACCGCCTCCCGCGTCACCGCGGGGGGAACAGATCTAGATGGGCCGAGGCGCGGCACGCGAACAGATCTAGAGGGCCGGGGCGCGGCACACGACGGGTTCCCGATCCGCGGCCGAGGCTCCTCCGCCAGCGAGCCATGCGCATGCATGCGACCTCCGAGGCTCAACGTTGACTTGTATAATTAGTGGCCTTAGATCTAGATTGGCTGCAAAGCAATTTCAATGCGAGCTGCATCATGCATATGATCGGGTCATATGCATGATGCTGTGCAGCCAGGGGTCCGGGGCTGTGCAGGGCGCCTTCATACCCCCGGATATGGCATTAATATTATGCATGCGAGCTGCAGCTGCAGGCTGCAGCTGCGCCGGATATCGATCTGCTCTAGATCTAGATCTGCATGTACATGTTTAAATTTCTCTAAGCGTATGTATACGTAATTGAGCGCCGGACTAATTTATAAGTTTGTAAGATTGAGCGCCGAACTAAGCTGTGTGTTATCTAATTTAGAGCAAAAGCTTACGAATTGAAGCGCGAGCAGACGCAAACTAAATGTAGGCTGGCCACAGACGTCGCTACTGCCAGGCAGGCTACAGCTGCAGAAGAGAGTTTACGTCTCGAAAAGGGTGCGAGGGCTTTGGACCTCCGACTCGGGGAGCCCTGATATCGGTGATCTTGATCGTGAGGGCCTAAAAAATAAAAAGAAAAACGCTCGATATCGATGTTACACGGTTAGATAATTACATGAACTGTCATCCGCCATCATCCGCCATGAAAGAAGGGTGTTCACATGAAAGAAGAAATGCGTTGCAGCTGACACTGTGCTGCTCACGGTCAAGGAGATGACAAAACTGGAAATTAAACTAGTTGCTGTACTGCCTCCTCCGGGCCTAGAGCTCGATTAGCGAACGGAAGCAGGGAAATGCGCGCGCGGGGTGCGATCGCAAGCGGCGCGGGGCGTGCCACTGTGCTCGCAGGGGACGGCTAGACGACGAGAGAGGCGAAGGCGGGGCGGGGCGGGGCGGGCCCGGGCCCGGGGCCGAGGGCGAGGGGTCGGGGCGGTGGAGGGCGGGGAGGTGGAGGCCGGCCTCGCGGGCGGCGCGGCGGGCGGCCTCGAGGGCGGCGGCGGCGGCGGCCGGCTCGGGCTCGGCGAGGGCGAGGCGGAGGAGGGCGAGGGGCGCGAAGGAGCGGAGCCCGGCCGCCGCGAGGCGCTCCCCGGCCGAGCGGAGGAGCGCCGCGCGGCGGGCCGGCGGCGTGCCGGGCTCGCCGGCCTCGGCCATCTCGTCGAAGGGCGTGAGCACGGGCATGCCCCCGGGGCGCCGCATGAGGGCGCCCATCAGCCGCCGCATCTCCCCAGCAGCGCCCCGGCCCCTCCCGCCCCGCCTCCGGCGCCACGTGCGCCCCGCGGCCCCCGCCCCACGGCCACAGGCAACCCCGCGCGCGCCGCCGCGGCCGGAGGGGCGCCGGCGCGGCGGGGGCGGCGGGGGCGGGGGCGGAGGTGGCCATGGGCCCCTGGGCGGCGCTCCAGAGGGCGAACTCGAGGGCGAGGACGATGACGTCTGCGGGCCGGTTCAGCGGGCGGCGGCAGCGGCGGCGACGGGGCGGGGCGTGGCGGACGGAGGGAGTAGAATGCCATGTTGTCGATCTCGAGCCACCAGGCGGCAATGTTCTCGCGACATGCCGCGGCCATGGGGGCGGGGTCCCCCCCGCGCCAGGCGACGGCGGCGGCGAGCAGGGAGCGGGCCTGTCCCATGAAGAGGAAGCCCCGCGCCTCAATGTGCTGCGGGGCGGCCCGTGAGGCGGCGGGAACGGGGCGCGGGGCCGGGGCTGGGCGCGGGGCGGGGCGGGCGTACGCGGTCGAAGGTGCGGAGGAAGGCGGCGAGGGCGTCGAGGCGGCCGCGCAGCAGCGCCGCCATGCCCCCGAGTGCCGCCGCCATCCCCTCTGCCCCCGCGCCACGTCGGCCCCGGCCGGCCGGCGGGAGGGGGCGGGGGCGGGAAGCGGACCGTACGAGTCGAGGGCGGTGCGGCGGAAGAAGCGGACGAGCTCCTCCGCGAGCGCCTCCGCCTCCGCCAGCCGCCCCTGCCCCGCCTCAGCGCGGCCCGGGCCGGGCCGGGCGTGCGGGCGGGGCGGGGCGTGCGGTGGAGAGGAGGAGGAAGGCGTGCATGAGGGCGGGGGCGGTGTCCCAGTTCCAGCCGCCGTACCCGCGAGCCGCAGCGACTCCTCCATCCACCCCGCCGCCTCCGCGAAGCTGCGCCGCGCCGCGCCCCGCTCGCCCGCACGCCCGAAGGCCGGCGCAGGCCGGTGCGCGGGGCGCGGGGCGCGCCTGACGGCGAAGCAGGAGCGGAGGCCCTCGGCGTTGGCCACCGCGGCGCGCGCCTGCGCAGCGTCGGGGCGAGCAGCGGCGGCGGGGCGGGGCGGGGGTGCGAGCCTCGTCGCCCAGGCCCTCGGCGATGCGGTGGGCGCGCTCGAAGAGGAGGGCGGCGCCGGCGGGGAGCCAGCGCCAGCGCAGGCGGCGCGAGGTCGCCTGCAGCAGCACCCCCAGGTGCCCCAGCAGCCGCACCCGCGTCGTCGTCTGCGCGCCCCGCCCCGCGCGTCGGCCCCGCTGCGAGGCCGGGGCGCGGGCGGGGCGGGGCGGGCCGGCCAGGGGAGGTCGTGGACGAGCTCGGCGGCGCGCACGATCTTGACGTTGCGCTCGAGGCGGGAGGTGCCCGTGCCCTCCTTCATGTCGCACACGAAGAGCACGTGGATGCAGTCCGCCGCGATCTCCCGCTCCTCCGCCGCCCGCGCGGCCGCCGGGCCAGCAGCGGCGGCGGGGCCGTCTGCGGGCGGCGCTCGGCCCGGGTCCGACGCGCCTCGGCGTCCACGATCCGCTTCACCCGCCACAGCAGCGCTGCCGGCCCGCCAGCCCGTCGGCCCCCGGCGAGGGCGGGGCCAGGGCGAGGCAGCACGGGGCCGGGGCGGACCGAGCTCGGGGAAGGGGAGGGCGGCGGGGCGGGGCGGGCGCTCGCCGAGGCACTCGAGGGCGGCCGTCGCGAGGCAGCGGGCGAGGTCCAGGCGCCCCACGATGACCCTGC